>BHDV01072574.1:25102-52145 GCA_005406045.1 Adoxophyes honmai | reverse complement strand
GAACTCCACGGAACTTTTCGTGTGACCATATGAGCTTACGCAAGAGACCATAACACAACCCGGAACTGGCATAAAAGATACAGCATATCAACGCTGAACTTGGTTCGTCGTTAGGTAAAAAGTGATTTTTTAAAATTCTCCAAAAAAATCAGCGTAGACAGTAGCAGCTAGAACTCCACGGAACTATCCGTGTGAGCATATGCGCTTACGCAAAACACCATAACATAACCCGGAACTGGCAGAAAAGATACAGCATATCAACGCTGAACTTTGATCGTCGTTAGGTAAAAAGTGATTTTTTAAAATTCTCCAAAAAAATCAGCGTAGACAGTAGCAGCTAGAACTTCTCGGAACTATTCGTATTAGCATATGAGCTTACGCAAACTACCATAACATAACCCGGAACTGGCAGAAAAGACGCAGCATATCAACGCTGAACTTTGTTCGTCGTTAGGTAAAAAGTGATTTTTTTAAATTCTCCAAAAAAATCAGCGTAGACAGTAGCAGCTAGAACTCCACGGAACTATTCGTAAGAGCATATGAGCTTACGCAAAAAACCATAATATAACCCGGAACTGGCAGAAAAGATACAGCATATCAACGCTGAACTTGGTACGTCGTCAGGTAAAAAAGTGCATTTTTAAAATTCTTTAAAAAAATTAGCAAAGCCAGCAGCAGCTAGAACTCCACGGAACTTTTCGTGTGAACATATGAGCTTACGCAAAAGACCATAACACAACCCGGAACTGGCATAAAAGATACAGCATATCAACGCTGAACTCTGTTCGTCGTTAGGTGAAAAGTGATATTATTAAATTCTCCAGAAAAATCAGCGTAGACAGTAGCAGCTAGAACTCCACGGAACTATTCGTAAGAGCATATGAGCTTACGCAAAAAACCATAACATAACCCGGAACTGGCAGAAAAGATACAGCATATCAACGCTGAACTTGGTTCGTCGTTAGGTAAAAAGTGACTTTTTAAAATTCTCCCAAAAAATCAGCGTAGACAGTAGGAGTTAGAACTCCATGGAACTATGCGTGTGAGCATATGTGCTTACGCAAAACACCATATTATAACCCGGAACTGGCATAAAAGATACAGCATATCAACGCTGAACTTGGTTCGTCGTTAGGTAAAAAGTGACTTTTTAAAATTCTCCAAAAAAATCAGCGTAGACAGTAAGAGTTAGAACTCCACGGAACTATTCGTGTGAGCATATGCGCTTACGCAAAACACCATAACATAACCCGGAACTGGCATAAAAGATACAGCATATCAACGCTGAACTTGGTTCGTCGTTAGGTAAAAAGTGACTTTTTAAAATTCTCCAAAAAAATAAACGTAGACAGTAGCAGCTAGAACTCCACGAAACTATTCGTGTGAGCATATGCGCTTACTTAAAACACCATAACATAACCCGAAACTGGCATAAAAGATACAGCATATCAACGCTGAAGTTGGTTGGTCGTAAGGTAAAACAGTTAAATTTAAAAATTCTCCAAAAAAAAATAGCATATAAAGCAGCAGCTAGAACTCCACGGAACTATTCATGGGACCATATAAACTAACGAAAAAGACGATAAAATAACCTAGAACCGGCAGAAAAGATACAGCATATCAACGCTGAAATTGGTTCGACTTTAGTTAAAATAACGAATTTTTGAAATTCTCCAAAAAAATTAACATACACAGCAGCAGCTAGAACTCCACGAAACTATTCGTGGGACCATATAAACTAACGAAAAAGACGATCAAATAACCTAGAACCGGCAGAAAAGATACAGCATATCAACGCTGAAATTGGTTCGACTTTAGTTAAAATAACGAATTTTTGAAATTCTCTAAAAAAATTAGCATACACAGCAGCAGCTAGAACTCCACGGAACTATTCGTGGGACCATAGAAACTAACGAAAAAGACGATAAAATAACCTAGAATCGGCAGAAAAGATACAGCATATCAACGCTGAAATTGGTTCGACTTTAGTTAAAATTGGTAATTTTTGAAATTCTCCAAAAAAAATTAGCATATACAGCAGCAGCTAGAACTCCACGGAACTGTCTTTAAAACTGCTGTATCTATCATTTGAGACCATAAAAGTAATTATAACTAGCCTTATTGATACAGCATATCAACACGGAAGTTAGCATATCATAGTATGGGGGCGAAAAAATAAAAAAAAAAATTTTTCCAAAACTTGAACAGAACTATTTTTGAAAACTATCAGGAACTATAGAACTATGTGTTTGGAATACATTTAAGTGATTTTTATGTGATATGCTGGGAATTTTTTTGGAAGTTAGCATATCACGAGGTCAAAATTTCAAGTCGATTTTTTTCTGGTTAAACGACAGAACTATTTCTAAAAAGTATCAGGAACTATAGAACTATTGTGCATGCGAAGGGAACTCTCAAAAAAAGTTGATATGCCAACACTTGATATGCCAAGTTCACAGAGACATGCAGGCTTCCGAAGATCTTATCCTTTGTTCATTGGCTAAGTACCTTGGGTAATTAGGTAAGCCCTGGGTTTTACTATTGTCTCAAAAAAGTAAACAGTACTGTTTTATTCTGATTAACACATTTTGTTAAACAGCTAAAATCTATGGCAAAGGATGTAAAAAACAATATAAGTACCTACCTATATTTTTCGTTGCAAATCAAGGCTCTAAAATCCATAGAGCAAAGTGTAATTTTGTACAGATACTAATTAGGCATGTCCCTTTTTTTAATGAGACATGTACTATCGAACCAACTGATTCCTGACCCACCGCAGAACGTTGTCACAATAAACGTCATAAACAATTCCTTTATCAAGCAATGCATTGTCACTGTGACGTTCACTGTGAATAGGTTCTATGGTGGGTCAGGAATCAATTAGTTTGATTTTACCATAGCAACGTCGTGATGAGATCAGAAATGAATATTTTACCCTCGTTAAGTGCGTACGGCGGTTGAGGGAAAGAGGAGCTGATCAAAACGTAGAAGCTACGAGCGCGTACAACGCGTCTGTATCGCTGTATCTGCGCGTATATGCGCGTTTGACGATCACCTCTTGTGGTTAATGGCTAACATACACGTAACAGTATACTTGCGCAAGCCTGGACTTGCACAAATAGACGTATATTATATTTGCGCAATTATCTTCCAACACACGTAACAGTATACTTGTGCAAGTCCAGGTTTGCGCAAGTATACTGTTACGTGTATGTTAGCCATAAGATTACAAAGTTGCGATCGAATATCGTTTGAAGTGCGTAAACGAGCGTCATTTGCGCGTCAACTGTGCGTCTTAATTAAACCGTGTACTAGGAGTCTAAGTGACTATGTGACTATTATTTCCATCTGACAAATAATAGTGAGTATCTGCGCGTATATGCGCGTTTGACGATCACCTCTTGTGCTTAAGAGGAAATATGCCGGTTGATGTAAAAAAACATTGTTCTACGGGTAATATCCAGCGAGGAATCAGGGGATTACGTTTCCATACAAAATATGACTGCTCCATTTCCTCTTAAGATTACAAAGTTGCGTTCGAATATCGTTTGAAGCGCGTAAACGAGCGTCATTTGTGCGTCAACTGTGCGTCTTAAATAAACCATGTACTAGGGGTCTAAGTGACTATGCGACTATTATTTCCATCTGACAAATAATAGTGAGTTTCTGCGCGTATATATTATGCGCGTTTGACGATCACCTCTTGTGCATAGGATTACAAAGTTGCGTTCGAATATCGTTTGAAGCGCGTAAACGAGCGTCATTTGTACGTCAACTGTGCGTCTTAAATAAACCATGTAGGTACTAGGGGTCTAAGTGACTATGTGACTATTATTTCCATCTGACAAATAATAGTGAGTTAGGTATGTGATAAGTCGTGTTATGCCGCTATCATGCAGTAGGTATGCTTAATTTCCTATTAGGAACATATGGAAATAGAACGATTGAATACCTACAGCTATAGCTATAATAATATGAGCAAGCGCACGGCGCTTGAAACTTATGAGGATCAAGATAAAATTGAACGAATAAAAGGGTCATGCACTAAATTTGTTCGCGTCTCATCTGTGGACATGACAAAAATTACATTTAAAACTTAAACATTTTTAGCTAATAATTGTAGTTGGTAAGATGAGATGTATTTAAGATGCCCGTTAAAAAAAAACATAAGATTAGGCTCGTTTCTGTCTTGAATTTTGTGACCACAGAAGATACCACTTTCTTTTATTTTTGTGTGTATGACCCAAAAACACAAACTAGTGTAACTTGCTTTTAAAAACTGACATTCTAAACACAACTTTACCTACGAGTATGATCGAGAACAATGGCATTTCCGTTAGAAGGCTATCATTTAGACAATTACCTATTCTACACCGTGGGAACGAGATATGCGACCAGCTTAAACCACAGATTTTTGACGTTATTAGAAGCAATTAAATTTAGTAAACATAGGTGTAATTTTGCATTTTTAACCGACTTCAAAACAGGAGGAGGTTCTCAATTCGAACTATTTTTTTTTGTATGTTACTCGATATCTCGGAGATCCGTGAACCGATTATCAAAATTTTTTTTTTAAATCGAAAGGGTATAACTCGAAATTGGTCCCATTGGCACGAAATCAGGATCTGATGATGGAATCTTGGAGAAATCGAGGGAACTCTTCAAATTTTATAAGGAAATGTACGGCGTTTTTGGTAATTTGTTGATGAAGTCAAAAATTTACATTCAGTAGGTAAACACAATACTTTCAAAATACTGCTAATTTGAAGTCGGTTTTTTTTGTTTAAAATTATTACCTAATCTATTTCCCATACAAGAATAATCAATTAACTACAGTATGTCATTTTAAACATATCCTTAACCGATGGAATGAATGGGAAAAGTATAAAATGGCTAAGTCATGTCGTCACGAGTCCTCTCACAGATATTAGTAATTGTTATACTTGAGAATACCTATTCAAATTTAAAATACCTAAATAAAAACGACGAATATCTCATTGACTCGACTATTTATACCTTATCGGTTTAGGTAGTTAAAACAATGTAAACAATCTTGACGTGTCTTTTTATTTAAACGTACACTTTATAAATCGAAATCTTTACATTTTACAATTTAGGTATGACAAAATCATTTACTTTCATAATTGAATTGTCTAGTGTAACGATTTACATTTTTAGACTGTGTATTTCAACAAAAAGACATGTCGAGATTGTTTATATTGTTTTAACTACCTAAACCGATAAGGTATAGTATTATACCACTTTTTTTACTCTAATTGGAAGAATCGACAGTTAAAGCATGTCATATAACTCGTTCAAACTCGACGTAGGTATGTTGATTTTATGAAATAAAAACTTCTAATACCTATACTCCGTTTTTTTTGGGTTGAGAAATTTAACGGTCACAATTTGAAATTATCTCTGGAATTCATTAGTAAAACTGGAAAATATTCATGCAAATACACTTAACATTCTTTGTTTTAATGTTCTTAAATCAAACATCATCATAATTTACGCCGATATCTTGGGATTACTCAAAAATGTGTAAGGATTTGACAGTTAAATTTCTCAACCCAAAAGAAACGGAGTATACATGGACTGAACTGTTGATTTCTTTTGCATTAAGTAGGTAAGTAAATGTTTGTCATTCTGCTGTTATATTTATATATTTTACCTAGATAGTAAGTATTCTTGCATTGTATAAAATCATTTACTGAATGTTGAAAATAAGATTACAGGATATTTTAAATTACTAAATCTGAACGAAGATGATAATTAAAATAAAGTTTACTTTATTGACGTATAATGTGTTTAATTTTGGTTATTTTTCGCTGACTGCGTCGATTTCAAAAATATTCTCAACTCAGTATAAATATATTTCTCCCCAATATCAGTTTAGAATTTAGACTATCCTCTTGATAGAACAAAGATTTTTACAATCCGTCAAGTAAATATTTAATGAAATCGGTGATTGGTTTTTGTGCTTTTAACATATGTTTGAATGACAAGAAACTGGAGGAATTATCTAATTACTTTTTCTTTGAAGAACACTTTATTTGTCTCTCCACAGTTTCGTAGGTACTTATTGTGAGTGAGTTGTGAAAAAATCAATCAAAGTATAAGTTTTATTGTTATTTCTGTACAGTTGTGTTGTTTTTATTAAATCTCAGCTTATATCTACAAAAAATAAGTAAATGTAGTTATACATGAAAAATCAAATTTCTAAGTCAACGCAATCAAAGGCCGGTAGAGCTTCTACTTCTACATCTACTTCCTTTGAATTCAGAATTTTTAAATTTGGTACATTGCAGCAACGTTTTGTAGTACAAATAAAAAAGGAATTGTGAAAACCACGAGACTTTAACAATGCAAAAACACTGTTATTGATATTGCAAACTTATTTTTGCAATTGGTGTAATTTGTCGATTTATGTGATGTGAACAGTCAAGACGACTACGGCAATTTTAAATTTGTCTTGCAATCCGTTATCCTTGAGAGTATGTTTATAACAACGAACATCGAAAACATAATAGCACGAAACCCGGAGTGCCAAGTCGCAGTCAGTCCAACTCGCAGTAAAATGGTTTTGTTTTTTAAGGAAATCCCCGGTTTCCCCAATATAAAGTTGCGCTCTGCGGCATAATTGGCTTTGCTCCATTGCTACTAAGATAATTATTACAAAAACAAAAACATTGGTAATTCCCACTGCCACTAATCTAAATGTTTTTAATGAGTACCTATACCACATTGGTATCACGGGTTGGAATAACCAGATAGGTACCTAAATAGCAAATAAATATGTCGCTACGTAATTTCCCGCCTTTTGTTATGGCTTTAATAAGTAGGTATAAATATAATTTCGTATCATTTTAGTGCATAGTTCCTATGAACTATAATTCCTAGTTCCAGGGGGCGGAAAAAGCGTCGGAAGGAAATGGGGGGCGAACATCCCGCCCAGGGGGGGCGCGCCCACCCTAACAAAAACCTAAAACATTATAAAGCATTTCAATAAATGTACTCAAAAATTAATTAGTAACAACCGTACAGTCACTTCTTGAAAAATATGGATAACTCACGCGGCGGCTCCTAAATGAAGGGCGAAACATTATTTTTAACCGACTTCAAAAAAAGGAGGAGGTTCTCAATTCGTCTGGATCTTTTTTTTTATGTGTGTTCGCTGATTACTCAAAGACGCCTGGACCGATTTGAAAAATTCTTTTTTTGTTTGAAAGGGTACAGTTTCCAGGTGGTCCCATTGTCAGCATATCTTGACCTGATGATGGAATATGAGGGAAATCGAGGGCAACCCTCAAATTTTATAGGCACAGGTAATGTTTTTAGTACATTTTTCAAAGCTACACTAGTATTTACGCCTGGCAAAAAAAAAAATATGACTGAGCTGATGATGGAAGGTCAACTCCTTAATGCTTATGAGTTAAAGGATAATTCTTTCAATACTGCTGGTGATGGAACGTCACCCTCATTAGACAAATGCTTTCAGTATAGCCCAAATTTGAGGTCGGTTTTTTTTGTTTAAAATTATTTTAATCTTTATTCGTTTTGGGGCTTCATTTACTAGGAGAATATGCCAGCCCCGTTAAATCAACTCTAACAAACACAAAAAAAGTGGTAATAGAAATATATAATCGGTGAAAATTTTAACACCAGCTAGCACGGCTCGTGAGATACAGCCTGACGACAGACACGGGTGAACGGACAGCGAAGTCTCAGTAAAAGAGTTCCTTTCACCCTTGGGTACTGAACTCTAAAAACTGTCCCTGAGTGACTGTCTGCAAGCTGTAGTGACCAGGCGGCTCCCGATACACTTGAACCTGACGGGAGGCTACCACCGGTGTTTTTGATAGTTTACGCGGCTTAGTGCATTTTCCTACCATCAAAAAAGGTAGAAACTTCAGTGGTACGTTTAGAAATATACGCATAGCCATTCTTTGATATTATGTATTTACCTCCGACCAAATAAAACAAAATAAGATCGTATACAAATGTAGTTTATTGCGATTAAGTATCGGTGTGAATATTTATCTAATATCTTAACAAAATTACATTTATAGGTATTATCAACAAGGAATTATACCTCCCTGTAGGGTCTGCGGATGTTATAAGACCAAAGAAACAGATTTAGGTATGCTTTAGGCTACCAACATGCCATCATTGTAGCTCATTCATTAAATTGCGCTGAAATCTAAACCACACGAAAAGTTTCCTTGTCCAAACCAAAATTATTTCACGTTTTTGAAACCACATCTAGCACAATTTATGTCTGATCTTGGATAAAATAGTATCATGGAGACAGGTCGCTAGCCTGACGTTTAAAGCAGACCTTAGCCTAAGTCTACGTATTATCAAGGTGTAATATTATCCAAAATCCATTTCATATGTTTAGCCACGTCGGCATGCCGGGCGGGATGTCCTATCCCACAATCGCGTGTTCCTAAAACTATCACCCCGTACTGAACCAGTCGTATTCCACCTTTGTAAGGCTCTTGCACCATCAAGGGTCCACCGGAATCTCCGCCGCAGGAGTCAACGCCGGCCTTTCCCGCGCAGATCCGAAAGCTCTCTTTAGGCACACTGAAAATAAAAAACATCAGATTAGAATGTGACAGATTCAAACCAATAATAAAAACTTCGTTACAAATAACGATTTCGTTAGAATCAACCCGAAGAATGAGTGGAGACGTGTGGATCGCGGCAGTTACTGTGTTTGACGGCCGGATTGCCCAGCCGTTAGAGAACCTGACTGTGAAGCTTAAGATCCCCGGTCGGGACAGATGTTTGTATGATGAATACGAATGTTTGCTTTCGAGTCTTGGATGTTAATCTATATATAAGTAAGTTTATCCGTTGTCTAGTACCCATAACACAGGCATTAAATTGCCTACTTTGGGACTAGATGATTGGTGTAAATATTGTCCAGTGATATTTATTTTATTCATTTTTAAACATGCCGCTTGGAGGGGCTGTCTCGGTTTCCATACAATTTCGTGTTTATTTGCAACGAAATTGTCATTGATTCATGACTGTTTTCATTACTCTAAGCCAGTGGTTCCTAACCTTTTCAATGTCATTACCCCTGTGAACAAGTATGGGAATTGAATTTACCCCTAGCTAATTTAAAATAATTAAAAACACACATATTCAAACACTAGCTTTCCGCCCGCGGCTTCGCCCTCGTGGAACTCGGTTATATTGCGATATAAAGCACAACTATAAGAAAACTTCTCGTTTCAAACGACACACAGCGCCATCGATCTATCATCTATCGATCGGTCATCGATTGATATCGATCTATCATCGATCGATATCGATCTATCAAGCAAAGTATATTTTTGTTTTCCCTCAGGAACATCAATTTTTTCCGGGATAAAAAGTAGCCTATTATTTAATCCGGACTTCTATCTTTACGTCTGCAAAATTTCAAAGCAATCGGTTCAGTAGTTACGGCGTGAAAGCGGAACAAACAAACAAACAAACAAACAAATTCACTTTCTGACTTATAATATTATAGTAAGGATTAGTAAGGATACTATTATTTTTTTTAGTTCCATCTGTTACCCCCCTAGAATTTCCATTTTACCCCTACTTAATTACCCCCAGGTTAGGAACCACTGCTCTAAGCACTATGGTAAAGTGCTAAGTTAGGCGTAGTAAGGCGTTCCCCCGCACTGTGACTCGCGTAGAACAAGCTAGCTGGACAAAAACAAAATTGACTTATCTAGAAATCCTTAATAAGGTAATTACTATATTAGTTGGTGATAGCATTGGCAGGTATTGTTTTGTCGTAGATCATTTTCAACACGACTAATAAGGGTAAGTGTATAGAATAACTACGTTCAGTGCCTTAATTTAGTTGCATTTTAGCTTCTATTGCGATTAAGTGTCATTGCCAGATTTCACAAGTTTCGGTTAATTTTTGTGATGGATTCTACTATTAAGGGTAAGTACTATATTATAGGTCACTTTATTAATATATTATTCTCCTTTTACTCGAAAAAAAATGTCGATAACTTATAATTTTACGAAATAATGACCACAATTTGGGATTCATTGGACTGTAACTAAAAACCCCCCCTTCACCCCGACTTGATTTTTTTTACGGAGTAGCTACATCTATTTAGGTTATTATAAATGTTATTCATTTTTGCTCCTTTTTTGCCCAATTTACTTTTATTAATTTTTTTCAGAAAGGAGTCGTACAGTTTCAAAATTATTATTTTTTTGAAAATTGGACCAAACATTCAAAAAATGAGCGAAATGGTACACAATTCGCTTATGTTTTCAAAATACAACATTTCAGCGGTATAATGGTGTAGTCTGTTAAATATATAAATACCGTGATTTCCCGATTTTCCATGAAACTTACAGAAATATGGGAGAATTCACGAAGAAACCGAGAACGCTTCTTAGCGAACAATATGTAGTGGTTTCAAGGTGACTTGACATTAAATGTTTTTTGTGATCAAGTTGAAGAATGCTGTAGCACGAAAGAACATGAACTGGGCTCTGGGCGACCGACTACAGCCTTCGATAATGCGAGTTCAAAACTTCCAAAACGTTCGTAGATGTGTTGAAGATTTGATCATGTCACGAACACCTGAAGAACTGTTAGTCGCTGCTGAAATATCATCTAGGTTATCTGGAAAACGAAACGTCGATAAATAAATTAAAGAAGTAAGTGAGACTGAAAAAGTTAGTGGCCGACATCCACTGTCCCGAGAGTGCAGTAATCAGATGCAGCAAAGGTGTCTGACAAGTGATGAGGCATTGGCGTACTACGTGTATTCCAAGTCTACGTCTCACTCTTATAAAGAAACTTTGGAAAACGTCAGCTTACCTAGGTTTCATTCGCATTAGTTAAGTTTTGATTTATAGATTACTTACATGTAATTAATTTCACTAAAGTTGCATTTTTCTTATTTTTAATATTATAATCTCGTAAATTATCGCATTTTTACCCTTAAATAGAATAAATCCTATGAAGAAAAGAGAAAACTTACTATATTACTCATTTAAACCTGGGAAATCACTATTAGCAACTAAGAACAAGTACCAACTTAAACTGACCTCGATCGCTATAGTACAAGTAGGTGACAAGAGGTCAGGTTATGTCGGTGGACTTTTACATAAGAAGTATAACTAAAATTGTAATTTTTCTCACATTATATGATAAACCATATCAAAATGCTACATTTAACTTAATTCAAAAAGCTCAAATAATTTTGTCCAGCTAGCTTGTTCTGCACGGATCACTGTGCCCCGCCGCGGTCTCCGACCGGCGCGAAACCCGCGAGCGTGCGCTCGCGACGGCGTCCGCGTCAGCGACGTAGGCTCTATGCTAGAGACCTTTAGACTTAAAAGATGGTAAACAATCTTGACATGTCTTTTTATTGAAATACACAGTCTAAAAATGGAAACTGTTCCAATCAAATTCAATTATGAAAGTAAATGATTTTTTCATACTTAAATTGTAAAATGTAAAGATTTTGATTTATAAAGTGTATGTTTAAATAAAAAGACACGTCAAGATTGTTTATATTGTTTTAACTACCTAAACAAATCTACTGTAGTTCAACGAACAAATGCCCATCAGTAGGATACGTAGGTACGCTTATTTTTTAGAGCTGTAAAGGCTACCTTCCAAATATAGGTAGGCAGGATTCCTGGGAGGTTATGGGCACTTCAACTGTCATGAGCTTGGAAGACTTTTCCTTTGACTCTCTGTTTGTGAAACCCCATCCAGCTATCGTCGCATTCAGGCCTTCGAGGTAACGACTCCTCTGCTCCCGAGACACCGGAAGACAAACAGTGCGAACGTTTCCTGTAAAAAGCATGTTATAAATGTTGCCAGTGTCAGATACCCATTACCAGAGTGTCACTATCTTACGATTGTCTTACTATATATACTATTCTATTTAAAAACATCTATTAAATGTGGCTACTAGTAAAGGTTTTTGCTATTTTGAGTTTCGTATATGCTGCCCTTTTGGAAATGCCGGTGTGATGTACCTATGTCAAATCAGTAACTTGAGTGGTTTCTCAGGAAGTTTTAATTATTGACCAAATAAACCCAGAACTACATACATGCATACATAACCGTCGCGCCTTATTGCCTATGGGCTGTGGGGTAGGCAGAGACAACAGAGCGCCATTCGCTTCTATTGTGACATACTTCTTTCGCTTCACTAACATTCATCACTCTCGTCATACACGCTCGACGGTTTCGGGTATTCCTAATTTGGCCTCCCATCGCGGATCTGGTAGATATACGTTCTTCGAGGGCGCCCTCGACCGACTTGCTCTAACACACTTCCCGTGTAAATTTACTTACATATCCTTGCTTCATCCATTCTCTCCACGTGCCCAAACCAACGCAGCATACCTTTCTCTACCCTTGTTACAATACTCTCTTTCAGACCGCACTTCTCTCTAATCACGCTATTACGCACCCTATTAGTAAGTTTGATACCACTCATGCTTCGTAAAGAACGCATCTCAACTGCATTCACTTTACTTTCAGAATTACTTACTTGTAAATCTTGCCTTCTTCTGGAGTCGAACAAGAGCGATGTCGTATTCCTTATTCTTGTTACTCTCATACTCCGGATGTATAATAGTACTCTCTATACGCTTATCCTGAAAAGCAGTAAAGAGCTTTATCGTACTTAAGTACAAACAATTTCACAGTTTTGATCTCTTACACTCGTTTGCTGCAATTTGGAAATTAAATTTAATTAAATTACTTTACTCGCTGTAGATAGCATTACAGAACGACAAACATACAAGACGCCTGGATTCACAGACATGGGAGGCAGAGCACACAAAACGCTACATAGCCAAAGCCCATATATTTCATGTTCCATAGACACGCTAATCTACTTCCTTAGTTACCTTGTACGACAATTACGGAAGAAACGGAGCAGAATCAATCTAAGCCTTAGACCACACGGCAAACTAATGTTGTTGGTACAGTCAAAGGAATTGATACCTGTGCCACTTTGAATCTTTTCATAATGAGTTTCATATTGCTTTGATTAGTAAATAGTTTGGTATGTCACAGTCACATTTCTTGTAAAAAAGTACAAAGTGGCACAGTTATCAAATTCTTTGACTGTACATCGCGCTAACGAACTTTCGAAGATCGGTTGCATAAGTAAAAGTTCCCCCTTTCTCTCTATGTACTTCGGTCCCCAGGCATAACATCTTCCTTCAGAGTCTTTCCTGAAATGTTCATCACGCAACAATGGATCATATGGAATAGGTACTGAGAATATTGTGGAAACCCATAGCTACACCTTAATAATTCAGTGTGGTGTCAGGTTTAGTGTAACACCTCTCTATTTCTACCGTGAATAACGTAAAAGACGACTAAGGAAATATGTTGTGGTATATTTTCCACTAGGCTAGCAACCTGTTACTACCTCGAAACTTAAAGCCTAATATTTTCGAAATGACAACAAAACTTGAAATGATCAGAGATGTAGTATTTTGGAAATACGGATATGATTGTATACATTTGATCGTAAGTTTTCATTGTTCGTAATTAACCTCAGAGGTCCCCAAGGAACATATTATTATGATAAACGTTGACTTATTAAGAGATATTCTTATCAGAAGTCACTCAGTGTGTACGACTGACACAGGTGACGGCTTTTGAGGGACCGCATATACGGGTATACACCTACCACAGTGCGATCCCAAAGCACACGTCACACTACATAATGAAATGACTGACAGAGTTTACTAAGTATCATTGGATGCCATTGATTCTCTCTCATGTATAGTAATGAATAAAGGAAAACAGAACTGCAAACCTTGAAATATGTTTCGCAAGTCCTAAGCGGTGGCTCCCCCTCGCAGTCTTCCTGTGTGTTATAGTCGAGGTCTCCGACCCTCACTCCGGCAAGCCGCTGTCTGAAGACACAATGTGCCGCCGTGAGCACATATCGCTCGTTGATCAAAGTGCCTCCGCAGTCGAACTGCAGGCCGTCTGTACATTAACCAAGATATCAAATTAAATGTCAGCCTAGAAGTGAACATTTGGAGACAGCGTGTGACGTTATAGGCTTGTGTCATGGGTAAAAAAAATAATTCTAAGTAATTAGTCCGTTCGACATGGAAAAACATGACACACATATTTTTTTCTTTTATGAAACGACTAAACATCAACAAAGTAGATCATCAAACTTCCGGAGTGGGGGCTTGTGACGTCACGACTTGCTAAAAAGTGTACCGAGTCGTGACGTCACGTGAAAATTTTAAGCGCTGTATTATCGTCATTTTTCGTTTGTAATCTATCTGAGGGACTAAATAGTTTTGTTTTGTCAACTAGCCTATTGTGCCTCTTCCACACTACTCGCAAAGCTTCTCGGCGAAGTTCCTCGGCAAACTCCGGCAAAGTCCGAAGTGTGACTCTACACACTCGTTCGACTTCGCGATGAGCTCATTGGATCCTTTGACTCGGCCGCAAAAACCGACAACAAATGGAAGTCGCCCGAGGTAAGGTTAACGAGACAAGCCGAAGCGCCTCTCTACAATATTCGTCTAACTTCGTTCTACTTCGCGATTAGTGTGGAGGAGGATTACTGTTGTGTGTCAGTGTGATTGGGTGACGGTTGATGTAATAAAATGCGGGTAGTTCGAGGAGCCGGCACTGATAATAATCAAGTGTGGGTAGTTCGAAGAACCCGAGCTGCGGAACGCCCTGCATGTCTACTCGTGACCACAGTTGTACAGTACATTAATTTGATTGACACGCAAACTTTCACACAGAGCAATTGTTCGTCCGGAATACTAATTGGAAAAAAATCAGTCAGTCAAAAAGAGATTTTGCGTACCAGCCTTGTTATAGGAGAGTAGTACCATCCAAGGGTACTCGTAGAGCCTGGCGACACGGCCCCCGATGATCTTATCGAGGTTCGTCCCTCCGCATTCTTCAGGCAGCAGCCGCAAGTTTGGATGAGATTCTATGTCGTCTGTGTTTGGGCAACACACCTGTCGATTGTCAACTAACTTTAACATTTTAGAGATATTAGGATAATACAGGGTGTCCCAAAGTTATGGGACATGAAGGGGAAGTACCTTAAATATCGTAGGTAGTGTATTTTGCTCAAAGAAGACTTTATCTTATTTTTGAAAGTTAGTAGTTTTTTGTGTAAATTAAATTAATTAAATGTTCAAAAAATGATCCCTCTTGTCTGTTGCAAATCGCCAATCTTTTAATGAGTCCGTTGCCTGTTTATTTTCTAATAATTTTTTTGGTGAACAGTCGATGTGATATGGCACAATTCTGTTTGTAACTCGCCCACGATCTTATATTGCGTTTTGTATAGCAATTATCTTTTATGTATCCCCAAAAGGAAAAAATCTAATGGGGTAAGGTCCGAGGATGAACAGGCAACGGACTCATTAAAAGATTGGCGATTTGCATCAGACAAGAGGGATCATTTTTTTAACATTGAATTAATTAATTTTACACTAAAATACCCACTTAATTGACTACGACAGTTTCATGTATGTTTTTAATTTGATTAAACTGATTAATTTCACGTTGTTCCTTTCTTTTAAAATACTATGTTACTTAAGCAGAGTTATTATTTTTTAGCTATTCTTTCGATCGGAATCATAAAAACAGGATGTTTTTTTTTGAAATTTTAGTCGGTTCGATTCCCAGACGAAGCAAGTAATTTTTAGAAAATCTATGAATGCAGAATTACTAACTTTTAAAAATAAGATAAAGTCTCCTTTGAGCAAAATACACTATCTACGATATTTAAGGTACTTCCCCTTCATGTCCCATAACTTTGGGACACCCTGTATATTACGCATTGTCGACTTGCCGCCGGCGACTCTAACAGCGAAAGAAGGCTTTAAACACCTGGTTCATAATAAGGTCGGAAAGCAGTAATATAAATTTCTATATCAAGTGGAAAGTGTTGCTTCCACTGATTCTGTGTACAAAATAGATGACTATTCGTAACACTTTGGTTTCACGCTAATACCTACTGCTCTGCTGAAATCGTGTGATGTCAAATTTAGAATAACACCTCTTCATTTTCTTCCGTGGATGTCGTAAAAGGCCACTAAGGAAATAGGTTAGTGTATATTTTAGGCGACCTGTCACTATTATACCTGCCAACTCAAAACGTAGAAAAATATGGTACAAGTAGCCACAAAATAGCCACGATTTTGTCTGCTCGTTTTGTGTGCTATGCGTAGGTACAGTCAAGGAAATTGATACCTGTGCCACTTTGAACCTTTTCATAATGAGTTTCATATTGCTTTGATTAGTAGAAAGTATGGTATGTCACAGTGACATTTCTTGTGAAAAGGTACAAAGTGGCACAGTAATCAATTTCCTTGACTGTACCTCGTTTAGGAATACAAGCGTGATGTGCGTACTATGTATAGTACTGCTCACAAAGCTACAAAAAATAAAGATGGCAAGGCTCGTGTATCTAAGGAGTATATAATGATGCTGACCTTAAGTGTGTAATCCTCTTCAAAACCACAGATCATCCTTCCAATGGCCTCATAATCATTAAGGGTGACGAGATCGGTGGCGCTGGTGCAGTTCTCCATTCTTATGCAGTTATCACAGTTATCTGGTAATTATAAGGTTAGGTTAGATTTCATTGGAGTGGGGTTGCTACACTCATCCATTTATGTGTGTGTTTGTGTTTTCCTTAAAGGCGAACAGACTTAACAAGTGCCTAGATGTTATTAAGCAGAAATATCAGCAAATGTGATAAACTTGACCTTGCCCAGCTGTTTCGCTTCGCGTTTCTTGATATAAATTATGAGTCGGTATTTAATACCTACAACATAATTTATCTTCAAAATTATATAAATATTTTTTTATTCTGTTGAGCTGCATACATACAACTGTTTACAACAGCTGTTTCCGCTTTGTATTTGTTATGTGGCCATATTGATTCAAGACACTGAACACTGAACCTACATTATGATACTTGGTCAATATCCCCGAGGGTTGTGCCGTGTTCCAGGTTTAGAATAACACACATCTCCATTTCTTCCGTATAATGTTGTAAGGGGCGATATAGGTAAAGGTATATTTTACGGCGACAGGCGAGCAACCTGTCACTATTCCTTGTCCTGTGCCCTTGGATTTTTGCAAAAAAATGGAAATCACAAAAATGTTTAAAAATTGTTTTCATAACAATTATCGAGCAGAACACGTAGTTTGCCATTATTACTATGTATTACACGTTGCCATGACTTTATTCAGGTGGAAATCTCATTTTGGAATTATTATCAATTACCAATCCAATTCACCGCTGAGCATTGGCTAGTGTTTTTATAACCTGAGTCAGTATTTAAACTTCTCCGTATAGTCCGTATCGTCTCCTATCTCCTATCGTTCTGGCTGTCTGAAGACAATCACCGAAAAACGCCGCGACTCAAAAATTCCCTTAACCCCAGCTTGCAATCTGCAGCACCCTGTGTATTTGTGTGTGTATTTGTTTACTTAAGTAATTTAATATTGTATAACAATAACAACAAAATGTTCTTACAAGGTGCTTTAAAAATACTAAGGTTCATTTAGTGGATTCAGTTTCTGAAAATTTATTTATCACAGTATATTATACACGTTTGTATAGATTTCCACGCACAAAGAAAGTCGTTTTGTTATTCTAGGACTTACTTTTGTCGACGATCGCGAGGGCATAGTTCGAGCAAATCAGCACAACACAGAAGATTATCCGTTCACGCATTTTAACAACTATCAGTATTAGGTAAAAAGATTATTATTAAAGAGAGCTGTGCACTTCCCAACTCTCGGCTATCAACTGATCGCTCAACGCCTACGTCCCGGTTTTGTACGTGCCTAGTTCTGTTCTGTTCTTCTAACAATCATCAGAAAGCTACAATATTATCGTTCGCTACACATAAAACCGATTTGTAGTCGCTTGACAAGTGACAATCGCAAACCGTGTGCCGCGAAGTGCAGATGCCACATAATAATATCCTGAATACTGATACTTGTTAAAATGCGTGAACGAATAATCTTGTGGGTTGTACTTGTTTACTTGAACTGTGCCCTCGCGTCTGTTATAAGGAGTAAGTAGATGATTATAATACTTTAATTATTATTGAGTTTTATTGCATGGTCTTTAATCAACGAACACAGTTTGTTAATGCAGATTAAAAGTAAAGTCGGAACTAACATACTACCCTGAGGCATTCCATGTATAGCGGCAAGGTCATCTGCCAGTTTCTAATCTTTATGTACTGAGAACGACCAGTAAAATAGTTTTAAAAAAAATCAAATTGATTTCCTGTAGCGCATTGGCGCTACAAAATTGAGGAAGC
Organism: Adoxophyes honmai; assembly: GCA_005406045.1. NCBI lineage: Eukaryota > Metazoa > Arthropoda > Insecta > Lepidoptera > Tortricidae > Adoxophyes > Adoxophyes honmai. The sequence continues at coordinate 33,794 of BHDV01072574.1, read as the reverse complement.
TGAAGCAAATTGTTGCATAAGCTTCTTCAGAGTAAAGTAAAGGAAAATTTGTCAAACGGAAATGTGTTATTCTAACCCAATTTCACACAGGAAAACAACACTTAATCTTGATAAAATTATATTGTTTGAAGTTTAATTACCTACTCTTTCTCATATTTATGGCTCTGCGGAAGTTAACCTTTTTTTACTTGGTTTCAATTACCTAGACGTTTCGGCCGCATTACAGCGACCATGGTAACGAGTAGACTGAACCAGGGAATTACACTCTTTGCGGAGCATGTGTGTTCTTCGAAATACCCGCATTAACGCGCTACTGAGATTAGCGCGGTCGGTGTAACGCGGCCAAAACGCGAGTTAATTAAAACCCATAGGTACATACATTACGCGTAAATTCCCAAATGGAGCAAGCAGAGCACACGAATCATAAACAAAGTCACGATTAAGCATCTCACGTTTCATGGCCTTTTCAAGCTTTTTTTAAAGTTCATGTTGGCAGGTATAATAGTGTCAGGTTGCTAGCCTGTCGCCTAAAAATGGAAGGGGTGGTATTCTGAACCCGACATCACACGGAAAATATTGATAACTTTATCATTGCCAGACAACTGTGATGACTGCATGAGAATCCATCACTGCAACAGCGCCACCCGCCTCGCCAGCCTCAAAGAATACGAAGCCGTTGGAAGGATTCTCTGTGGCTTTGAAACGGGCTACATACCAAAGGTTAGTAGCAATCTACAGCCTTAGGCTCAACTCACAATGGCACAGAGTCGAAGCAACGCGACGCGACGCGTCATGAGTTTATGCCTACGACATATTCATTTCTATTGTTCCATTATTTAAGTACAGCCCGTGTGGTGCTGAGTTAGAGAATAGCACCTCCCCCTTTCTTCCCGTGGGTGTCGCAAGAGACGACTCTGGGAAAGGGTTAGTGTATTGTAGGTGATGGGTCATGGGCTAGCAACCTGTCACTACAATATCACGTTTTACCATCTGATTACTCTGAAATTGCTATACGTGTCACTGGATTTTTGAATTAATGTGCTCTCTGCCTGCCTCTCTTGGGAATACGGGCATGAGGATGGTGTGTGTGTGTGTATTAAAGTACAAATTTGTGCTACGTAAATATTAAAGCGCGTGTCCAGGCGCGTTGACGCGCGCATTCGCGCTTCGACGTATGGCAGAGCGTCTAGTGTGTTCATTTCGATGGTGCAGTCGTTAACGAATTCGTTTGCGAGTTATCGCAAAATTGTATGGAAACCGAGTCAGCGCCGCCAGCGGAGCGTTTGCACAACTGCCACGGTCGACAAGTCTCCATACATTCCGCGACCACTCGCAAACGAATTCGTTAACGACTGAATGATCGAAATGAACACACTAGACGCTCTGCCATACGTCGAAGCGCGAATGCGCGCGTCAACGCGCCTTGACACGCGCTTTTATATTTATGTAGCACAAATTTGTACTTAAATACACACACAACCACATCCTCATGCCCGTATTCCCAAGAGAGGCAGGCAGAGCACATTAATTCAAAAATCCAGTTCTACGTTTAGCAATTTCAGGGTAATCAGATGGTAGATGGTAGGTTCACTGCAGCTTGCGCATTAAATTTGTACGCCATACAATCACGCCCATATTCCCGGCTGTACAAAAATATATATTTGTGTTAATCTACCTCCAGGTGTGCTGTTCTAAACTGCCTACAACACCAATACCAACCAGCGCCCCAAGCGAGAGCATCGAGGGTCACCCGAACCTGAGTCTCCTCCCCGACTCCTGCGGCGACATCCTGGGCGACAAGATTGTGGGGGGACGTGTCGCCCGCCTCAACGAGTACCCATGGATGGCGCTGCTGTCCGTACAATACAGTAAGCGCCGCGAAAAACGCTCTTATAGGTACCAAAGACAGTGCTCTGTACTAACAGCTCGATGACCGCACAGAAGACGGGCAAATTCGAACGGACAATAAAGATATCTTTAGTTAAAACAATAACATTCGTGTGTCACATGCAAAATAATAAACTGAAACCTAAGGCTAAAGTCACACCGATACGTTTTTGATGTTTCTTTTGCTTGCGCAGGTTCGGTGAATAATAAGATTGTCCTTCCAGAATCTGGTCAGCAGTTTCAATGCAGTGGCAGCCTGATAAACAACCGCTATGTGCTAACTGCAGCACACTGCGTGGCCAATCTAACCCTGGCGGGAGTGAGGTTGGGTGAACATGACTTGGACACCGTAGAAGACTGCCAGGGCGACCCACCAACCCGGATCTGCGGGTCGGGTACCCAGGTAACATTCAGTGGTGTAACTGCTTCAGGGCTGGCGATATGATTGGGGCTCCGGCCTGATGGGCCCTGGTTTGAGATACCTGAAGCTCGGTTCAGGGAGCCGAGCGGACTGGTTAGATCATTTTCCAAAAATCATTGTTTCCTAGTAGCAAAATTTCTTCGCATCTTTCCCCAAATGGCTTTTATCCCAGAGTCGTTTTTTACCAAAGCTTATTTTCAAAGAAGCATTTTCCCCAATTAGAATCGACACAGAGACAGTGCTGACGGAGCTCCGCTTGCGCGGAGCTTCTATTTCTACGTAATTATGGCCCTTCGGACCGATGAAAACGTAATATAACCTAAACCAGCCTACGTTTCTGTGTTGGTTAAAGTTGGAAACATGAATGTCTGAACAGTCACAATAGTATTTTTTTTCTAATTTTAATCAACACAGAAACGTATGTAGGTTTAGGTTACTACTAGGATATAACGGTTTTTGGGGAAGTCATTTAACCAACTGGCGAACACGGTAACTACCAGTGATCTTGTGACTATTGTTGTACACCATGGTTCGGTTGACAACTAGCCGTCACACAAGCTACATAGACGTTAAAGCTCTTACTTGCAAGATTTAGACCTAACAATGACGCTCTGTGTACTAACAAGTCAAAAAAGAACAAAGCTCATGGGAACCCACGCCATTCACCAAAAAGTACTTAAGAACCAAACGCACTGATAGCGAAAAAGGGGTGGCGCTGCGCGGTGGCGTCACAGTTGCCGTTGTAATATTCAAAATCAGACGAGAAAGCGCGCACACCGCACCGGGCTGGAAATGAGCGTTTTGTTTATAAGTAGTGTCCGACCGAAGCTTCAGCTTCGGCTTCGGCTTCGGCCACCTTCGGCCAAAAAAACCACCTTCGGCCAAACCTTCGGCTTCGGCCAAAATTTAGCCGAAGCTTTGGCCGAAGCCGAAGGTTTGCAAGTTGTGATTTGAAATTGAACAAACGATGCCAGAGCGAGACGGATAGTGCGCAGCGGTTAGCAGGACAGCGTTTCGCCGGCCCGATCGCATTACTTGCAGTTAATTATATAAATTACTGACAACGCATAACATACCAACATAGTCACACTTGATTAAGAAGCGAAAACTGCACATAATTTACTGCCATTTTTTTACTATTAGTAAATTCTCGTATTTCTTAGGGTCAACACACCTTCGGCTTCGGCTTCGGCTTCGGCCAAAATTGTACCTTCGGTCGGACACTATTTATAAGCTACCACGCTGCACCACTCTTCTTCCACTGTCAGTGCGTTTCTGAATCTGAATCTTGCTCAATTTTGTACACAAGAAAAATAATTAAACATAAATAAATACACTTTGTTGAACGCTATACAACTGCAGGCAGGGAGACATGGCCCTCCCTTGTCACTGAAAATGAAACCCAACCTACTAATATACTATAATATAGATATTGTTTTCCTGACTTTCATTTCCAGGACCGTCGCATAAAACAGGTCATAATTCACCCGAGGTACGAACCGGATGGACATCGCAACGCAGTTCGGAACGACATCGCCCTGTTGAGGCTCAAGAAGCCCGTAGACATCCGCCGTGAGTAGCTCAAATTTATAAACGTTTACCTAAACAAGCAAAAAAACCGCCCAAGTGCGAGTCGGGCTCGCGCACGAAGGGTTTCATACCAAAACAGCAAAAACACGTTTTCTCTATGAAGGGGGCTCCCTTTATTATTATTTTGATTTTAGTATTTGTTGTTATAGCGGCAACAGAAATGCGTCATCTATGAAAATTTCAACTTTCTAGCTGTCACGGCTCGTGAGATACAGCCTGGTGACAGACGGACAGACAGCGTAGTCTCAGTAATAGGGTCCCGTTTTTATCTCAATCTCTCTCTAAATTCTCGCCATCCAAATTGCCGGGGACCTTACACAACAAAAACATTGTAAAAGCTTGTCGCGAGAGTTGCCGATGTCTAATAAAATTGGTTTTGCTTGGCATAGCATTAAAAGTAAGCAAATTAATTATCATTAAAGTTAAGTGCCACCTGTAAAATAAATAAATTCATATTATTTTTTTAGTAAGAAGAGTAAGTAAGTGTTCGGGTTTGAATAACACTTTTCCATTTCTTTCATGGATGTCGTAAGAGGCGACAAAGGAAATAGGTTTAAGTATGCTTTAGGTGAAAGGCTAACAACCTGTCACTATTACATTACCTCTTCCATCTGTTTTCATACCTAAGATTATGCTAGAAGTGGTCAAAGCGTAAAATGGTGATGATCTTGGTTTAGTCACACGTCTCGTGTGCTCTGCCTACCCCTTTGGGAACATATGCGTGATTAAATGTTTGTATGATTTTCTAGGATAACAAAGTATATTTTGCTCCTGCCACTAGTTTTATCAAACATTTTCGTGATTTTTCATTGATTCATCATTGATTTCTCAAAAACCAGCCAACGCGCGTCCAATCTGCCTGCCAGTGACCAGCGCCATGCAGAGCCGCGACGTCGCAGGCCTCAACGCCACCGTCGCGGGCTGGGGCTTCACGGAGACAGGACACACGTCCTCCAAACTGCTGGCTGTGGACGTGCCCATACACACCCAGGAATCCTGCCGCGTCTTCTACAACAGGTGGGAGATACAAGGGAAGATTACTAAAGAACTATTTAGTCCCTCAGTCAGATTTTCAATCAGTAACGTACAATATTTTAATTTCACAATCAAAAAACGATGAGGATACGGTGTTTAAAAGTGTCGAATGACTTCAGTGGTTTTACAAAGGTTTGACGTCACAAGCCCCCCACTCTTAAAAAGATAATAGCGATTAGCCCAATCATCAGACTTACTCTTAACCTCGGTTTCAGAGTCAGTCAAGTAGGTGAGAATGAGATGGTAAACAAGGTATGTGCTGGAGGGAACGGCAGAGACACCTGCGGACATGACTCTGGAGGCCCCCTGATGGTCAAAGGCCGCTATAAGGGCAGCACTGACATCAGGTTCATCCAGCAAGGAATAGTGTCTTACGGAACGCGGCGCTGTGGCTCTGCAGTCCCAGGAGTCTACACTGACATTTCCAAGTACATGAGCTGGATCCTTGACAATATTAGCCCGTGATTCCTAAATGTCCTTTAGTTTTATAAAATTCGATGTAGAAGCTCACGTGATATTGTGTAAATCTGTCCATTTTTTCTTTACAGTGGAAAATCGAATGTAACCTCACCAATAACATGTGTACTCATCCTTAGCATACAGTCCTACTTTTTCTCAAGGGAACTTCATCCAATCTATCTTCAATGCTTTCTTCACTGAACTGGTCCGAATAATTGACGGTTTTCACGTTTGATCGTCAATTTATTGAATTGTTTAACGGTTACGGAGGACTAGTACTATTGCTATTTCCCGTTTCTCTCGAATTTACACTTACACCTCTTTATTTCTTTCTCTGCGTCTGTGTTCCCAAGTGGGGCGCAGAACACACAATCTACACAAGTATCTTTGTATCACATAACATTTTTTTTAAATTGTTAAATACTTCGAAGAATAAACATTAAAACAATAAAAGTGTGTTTTTTTTACGTAATTAATTAATATTCGACAGAGGCGAGGAAGGAAGCCTAATTAAGGTCTTCATTACAGTGGAACGTCGATTATCCGAACTAATTGGGGGACATGGGTGTTCGGAAAACCGGTTTTTTCGGATAATCGATCTATATACGTTTATATACTAATAAAAAACATATTTCATATAAATCTCGTTTATAACTAAGTAAAGTAGGAATAATTGTATGTGGACGTTATAAGTGGACGCGGGTGGTAGCGGGGGAGACGGTTGCGTACGAGCGAGTGAGAGAGCCGTGTCTGAGCGAGCGAGAACTAGCAGTTCGGTTAAGCGGTCGTTCGGATGATCGACGTTCGGATAATCGACGTTCCACTGTATCACATTAGCTCGACGCGGTCCATTGCTCCCGATGCCGATGATGAGTCACGAATTGCTTTGAAACATTTCAAGTTACTCTCTATCTAAAGCCGTTTCCAGCGTTGCGGTAGTTTTATATTTATCGCTTAAAAATGTTTACATTTTTTGTTACTGTTTTATACAGGGTGGAAAGTTTCAATGGGCCCTGGAGGGGAACTACTCAAAATCTTTTAGTTAGCTCATTTTGCTGAAGGGAAACATTCCTTCATTTTTAGAAAGAAACAAAACTGCATTAAAAGATTTTTTAAATTTTGCTTGTCTCTACTTTTAATCGAACCAAGTAAAAATTAAAAAAAAAAATTGCTGGTTTATTATACAAATCGGTAGGACTAATGTTTAGGATAAAATTTGTCTAAGAAACATTTGGTCTTACACTTAGATAAGTACAAGATATCCATGAAATTCAATATTTATTGCATGTTTTTTTAACAATGCCTAGTACTGCAGCGCTACTGTCTAACGCACCAAAAATCTAAATCATATTTAATTTGACAGTTGATTTCAAAAATCGCTTCAATATTGATACATTTCAAAGCGAACTGATACTAAAACTGTCGAATTAAACATGATTTAGATTTTTGGTGCGTTTTACAATAGCGTTGAAGTACTAGGCATTGGTAAAAAAACATGTTATAAATATTCAATTTCATGGATATCTCGTACTTATCTAAGTGTAAGACCAAATGTTTGTTAGACAAATTTTATCATAAACAATAGTCCTACCGATTTGTGTAATAAACCAGCAAATTTTTTTTTTTTCAAATTTTTAGTTGGTTCGATTCCCGGCTGAGACAAGAAAAATTTTAAAAATCTTCTAATGCAGTTTTGTTTTTTTTTTTAAATAAAGGAATGTTTCCTTTCAGTAAAATTAGCTAGCTAAAGGATTTAGAGTAGTTTCCCTCCAGGGCCCATTGAAACTTTCCACCCTGTATAATTACTAGCTTTCCGCCCGCGTCTTCGCCCGCGTGGAATTCGGTTATATTGCGGTATAAAGCGAACTTTCCCTCGGGAACATAAGTTTTTTCCGGGATAAAAAATACCCTATTATTTAATCCGGACTTCTAACTTTACGTCTGCAAATTTTCAAAGCAATTCGGTTCAGTAGTTACGGCGTGAAAGCGGAACAAACACAAACAAATAAACAAACTCACTTTCCGATTTATAATATTAGTAAGGATTAGTAAGGATAAGGATGTAGATTATTCGATACTTAGGTCATTATTTTTGCATCCGATTCTGCACAATATTCTCCGCGGCTGCCTTTGAAAATTATGCAGAATCGCCAATGGGAAGAAACATTAAGGCGCAGCGCAGACGACAGTGTTTTGTGCGATCGAGTCTGTGGAGCAATAAATTTTCTGAATGGCGCGCTGACAGGCTCCAGGAATTTCCATTCAGAGTTTCGTGGAAACGTCAGCGCGCCACTCAGACAATTTATTGCTCCACAGACTCGATCGCACAAAACACTGTCGTCTGCGCAGCGCCTAACAGCTTAAATGCTGAATAATCCTTAAAAATCTTGCCGAGTTACATGGGCGTAGCCAGGGGGTGGGTTTTGGGGATTCAAACCCCCCCCCCCCGAAAAGTTTATTCTTGCGCTACTATAGGCGAGGCGAGAAACTCGTGCCATCCAAAAGGACCTTTATCTGTTACTTGTGACGGGGTAAAATAACAGTCATCTTATGCAAAATTTAATTTATTAATCAAATCGTCGGTGCGTCAACATATTGAACTTAACGTCTAGCAATTAGCATACCTAGCACGACAGGGCGTGCGTAGAGTTGCGCGCGAGATGACTACCTGTCACTGTCTAACTAGAGACGTCAGTGAGTGATAGGTAGTCTATCCCGTGCGCGAAACAACTTCCGTTTGTCAAGGCTCAATATTATCCAGAATCCATTTCATATGCTTGACCACGTCGGTATAAACGGCGGCTTGTCCGCTCCCGCAATTGCGGGGGCCTCTGGATACGATGCCATACTCGATTAGTCGCTCTGTGCCTTTGTGGATCCCTCGCAGCATCAAGGGACCGCCGGAGTCCCCGATACAAGAGTCCACGTTGGCCGCGCCCGCGCAGATTGTGTAGTTCTCCCCTTGGCCGCGTCTGAAGTTCAGAAACATCAATGCCAAAATTTGACTATCTCAATGAGGCAGTTGACTAAAAGAACCTACTTAGTCCGTTAGATACCAAAAAAATATTAAACACTTGTTTTTATTTTATTTGACAAACAAAAATATGAGAATACACCGATTAGAGCCCGTTCCCACCGCGTCGGGCGCGATTTTTAATCTGTTCACACACGCTCGAAAATCGGAGCTTCGAGCGTGTGTGAACAGCTCCATATAGGCCGGACGGCCGGATAGCCCAGCGGTTAGAGAACCTGACTGTGAAGCTTAAGGTCCCGGGTTCGATCCCCGGTCGGGGCAGATGT
>BHDV01072574.1:0-23197 GCA_005406045.1 Adoxophyes honmai | reverse complement strand
GGCACATAAAACATTTGGGAAAATCTGTTTGGGTAATGAAATTTGACGAAAATCTTTTTGGTAAAACGATAGGATCCCATTATTTGATAAACCAAAAAGCACATGTCTCATATTTTTGCGTAATCTAACTAACGAACTAATTAGAATGATATATTTTTAACCGAGATGGCATCCCTATTTTTACTTACACTGTTTGGTTTATGTGGCAACCTGTCACTATTAAACCTCTTTCGTCTACGTTTAAATCCAAAATTATACTAAATGTGGCTACGAAACCTATGAAACGAGTGGACTTGTTGGTTTGGCTATTAAGCATTTCGTTTCTGCCTACCCCTATTCGGAATACAGGCGTGAAGTATATAGGTATCCATGATTACATTAAACTAACCTGTTTAACAAGCTCAAATGTGATCCACAGGACTCCTTGGAGGTGATAGGCAGATCAACCGACATTAGCTTAGTAGATTTTTCTCCTGAGTCTACGAGGCCCCAACCAGCCACTGTCGCATTTAAGCCTTCGAGGATACGGTCCTGCAGCTGCCTCGTTATCGGAAGGCAAACAGTACGGGCGTTTCCTGTAAAATTAATGTTTAAATGCAATGGACAGCGCTATTTTAAAATCGTGTCGCACGACAAAAAGTCGTAGTGCGCGCTTAGCCTAAGATAGCTCAGCAAAAGTAGAAAGGGCGCAGTAAATCATTAGGCGCAGCGCAGACGACAGACCTTTTTTGCGATCGAGTCTGCGGCGCACAAAAAGACTTCGTGGATTGTATGCATTGTGCGCCGGACTTTTTAAGCGTCGTGTGCATATAATTCCGTAGGTTCTATTTGCACAGGCTAAAAAGTCCGTCGCGGATAGTCTGTCGTCTGCGCAGGGCCCTATTAGGTCTCTTCGGTATCCGAGGAGCGAGAGGGGTGGACAGTACGCGTTATTGTAAAGCTATGCGAGCCGAGCACGAGCCGAACGCAAATTCGTATAGTGTGGACCGACTTATAAGCCTCGAATGAGCCGTCTTTATAGGGAGTTTTGCGCTCGGCTCGTGCTCGGCTCGTGCTCGGCTCGCGTAGCGTGGACCCAGCTTTAGATCAGTCGCACTTTACCTCCCCGCGCTACCTCGATGCGCCGATTATCCCCATTAGTTCCGCCTAGCTATCTTGAACCACCGCGCGACTTTTACCAAACTTCATGATTATTGTCATGGAATGAATATGACTGTAAGTATGTACATAATTATGTTGGGGATTGGTTTTTTACGTGAAAGCAACCAAGACACTCAGGGTCGCAATCGCTTTCTTCCGTCAAACCAATGCCGACTCTAATCGCTTTAGACAAGCCCCGTTAAGGTGGAATCAGGCGGTTCATTTTTTGTTTATTTTCGTGCTTCATTCGGCATCTTTCACTCAAAACGACACGTCTGAACACAAAAATGAACCAAAAGTGAACATAAAATGAATGAATAATTAGTCTAGTATTAAATTTAGTTTAGTATAGGTTAAATAAATTCAAATCACTTACTATAACTTAAGTCTACTTTCTTCTTGAATCGCAAGAGTGCAATGTCACGACGTGCTTTCGTCGTGTACTCGGGATGTATGATAATTTTTTGTATATGCCTGTCCTGAAATTTAAGGAAAAGATTTATCTTACCGGAGTACAGTTAATTTCGAAGCTTTTCGTCGATCGCCTCTTCGAGCTACCTCGTATCAATGATTTTGTACATACATTTCCCAAGAAAGGGTAGACAGGGCACATATTACAACGCTGCATAGTCAAACTATTTCACAGGCAGTTCGTAGGCACTTTTAGCATAACTTTAGGCTTAAAGTTTGATACTTATTGAAATGACAACTTGCTAGACTGTCGCCTATAGCTAATCTTAACATACATCCTTAGTAAATATATGTATGTACAATAGAGTATTTTTTTTTCTTTGTCTGCGCTGCAGCAGCTGAAAAGACCGTGGCTCAGAGATCGACATCGCTCTTAGGAACAAAAAAAAAAAATTGCAACAACCAGCCGGCTTAGCACAGGAATGCGTGAGTAAGGCTGCCTTTACACCAGAGCTTCAGCTTGTGTTATGCAGCTATGCCGCGAAGATGTATTAAGCTGCGCTACGAAATCCGTTTCCACCGGTGCTATGCTATGTGCACCAATGAATATGATTAGTGGATATCAAACGCATCCGTACCATCGTAGCATCACATCTCTGGTGGAAAGTCAGACTAATAGACTATTACCTGTCACTGTCTAACTAGAGACGTCAGAAATTGGCAGATCTATTCCGCTCGCATATCGTCTCGCACATGTTCCTGTGCACAGTTGCAGCGTTAGGTTAGGGCGCGGTTGGGCGACCGCTCATGGCGCCAGGTAAAAGGGCGCTACATGTACCCCTTTGTAGCCCATCGCTCTTAGTTGGGGGGTGCCATGGAAACCTCGTCGCCCAGGGCGCTGGTATTGTTAAAACCGGCACTGGCTGTGCACTCTCTAGGTCTACTACTGTCATTAAGGAGATATCTGCCGTTGACATACAAGTAGCTGCTAACCTGAATACTCGACTCGCAGATCCTGGTGGGTGGCTCCCCCTCGCAGTCGGTGTTTGTGGCGTAGTCGAGGTCGCCGACCCTCACTCCGGCCAGGGGTTGGTTAGCCACGCAATGCGCCGCCGTGAGCACGTAGAACTCGTTGATCAGGCTTCCACCGCAATCGAACTGCAGGCCGTCTGTAAACACCCAGGATAACATTTTTTTTTTTAATATGTCCGCCACTACGTGACAAGTTAAAACCCAACTTCGAAAATTTGGCAACCCCATTTTTACTCAATTGTATAAAAACAAATTTTCTCTGTGGTTTTTCGGTTCAGAAACAGTTGGACCCACCTTAACGTTATCCAAAACTATTATGCATTTCATATGCATTATTGAACCATTATTTAGATTAAGTTGTTTTTCTTTCGAAAATTTTGGTTTACTGATGGCTATTTACGTCTATTTAGCAAGAAAACTCGCAACACACTCACGCGCGGCTTAAATTGTAGGTATAGGTAAATAACTTAAGTAAGTCACCTGGTGTATGTAGACTATGTAGTTGAAAACAGTTTGCAATGAACGACGCAAAAAATCCGAAAACGGTAACTTTAAATTGAGAACTATTTATACCGTATTGTAACAGTCATGTCAATCATAAGTGGACAGGAATAATCAAACTTGAAAGATAAGCAAATAATGAGTGTGCAAACCATACGACGTATTTCAAATTTTGAAAGTAGAATGTCTATTCGTACACGTTACTCACACATACAACAGGTGACTTATCTAAGTTTTTCACCTATACCTATTTCTGTCTAACCAGAAGTTTCAGAACAAGACAGGTAGCCTAGCCTATCTCGCGATACCGTAGTAAACCGATTTATTACCTTGCCGATCTTACCACGTCTTTTGTAAGAGAGCAGAGACATCCAAGGGTACTCGTAGAGTCTGGCGGCATGCCCACCAATGATCTTATCGAGTATGGTCTCTCCGCAGTCTTCAGGCAGCAGCCGCAGGTTGGGGTGGGTTTCCACGCTGTCGGCGCTGGCGATCCTGCTCTGTGCTGTTGCCTGGAGTTCGGAACAACACACCTGTGGAATTCCAACTTAAGCGTTAGTATACCGCGGCGTAAACGTAAAATACTCCGACGGTACAGCCGTACATAGCAGCCGGCATAGCCTGCCGTAAGAGAAAGTACCTTGCGTATTAATAATATAAAAAACTTCTTTCATACATTACTGGACCGGAGACTATGACAAACCATTATAGGACAAACGTCATAATGATCATGAATTTTGCAAATGACACTAATTACATAAAAAAAATGTTTGATACATTAACCAGCTCGTTGAAGGTCGTTGTATGGCGGGATCTTAGATTATAAGTATAAAACTCTGACTAGACTAAGCAAAAAATGATAATTATACTGTAATATCCGGTTAAAAAATCTTTGTATTTAATTTAGCTAAGTAAAAAACGACTTGTGCAAGTCGCGCACGAATGGTTCCGTATATAGCGCTAGTCGTTAACAAGCACAACATACTATCAAACATAACGGATTGAGACACAATAATTTTAAACAAAAAAAAACCGACTTCAAATTTAGGCTATACTGAAAGCATTTGTCTAATAATGAGGGTGACCTTCCATCACCAGCAGGCCTCACTAATTACTGAAATTATAATTTCCAGTCTGCAGGTGCATTCAGTATTGAAAGAATTATCCTTTAACTCCTAAGCATTAAGGAGTTGACCTTCCATCATCAGCTCAGTCATATTTTTTTTACTGCCAGACGTAAATACTGGTGTAGCTTTGAAAAATGTACTAAAAACATTACCTGTGCCAATAAAATTTGAGGGTTGTCCTCGATTTCCCTCATATTCCATCATCAGATCAAGATATGCTGGCAATGGGACCACCTGGAAACTATACCCTTTCAAACAAAAAAAGAATTTTCCAAATCGGTTCAGGCGTCTTCGAGTAATCAGCGAACACACATAAAAAAAAAATTAAAAAAAAATATCCCGACGAATTGAGAACCTCCTCCTTTTTGAAGTCGGTTAAAAATATAATCACTGCTGCAGTAGGTATTAGCAGGCAAGGTAGTGGTAGCGATCCGACTGGACCCTGCACGAGATCCCTACATCCGCATCGTACATCTCGCACATTGTGACAAACCATCAACAATTTATACCTTAAACACACTGACATTTAGCTTAAGAAATATTAGTGCGAGCGGGACGCAACTACGACAACGGGGTGCCGGTGAGCAGGACAAATGAGAAGCATGTGACATTGAAATCAAGTTTTCCTTGCATATACTTATGAGCCTTTAATTAATCGTCCATATAACAATTTAAAAATCGCTTAGTTTCTACTGAGCGTTCAAATGGTCTCGCCATGTTCCTTTCTGTCTGCCTCTGCTCCTTTGGCAGCCTCTCGGAACCCACTTGGTAACAGGCTTAGCACACCAACACGCGCATAGGTATAAAGATAGGTTACCTGTCATATTCTGACGTATCTAGATAGACCGTGAAATTTTTAAGTAACCTATCCGATGCGGGACTCGTATAGCGCCATGCCGAGCTAAGTTGGCAGAATGGTGAACGCTTTTAAGCCTGTTGATGAAGTATGCCCAAAACGGAGGGGAGTGGCGGAATGGAGAAGTGTCTGGTCGCAATTGTGGCAATCTAAATATTCTATGGAAATTTAATCTCGAGTGCCAGACGTGTCGCTGCAACAAGGTAAACGTCCCTGTGCTCGACACTGACCCAATATATGGCACTTGCAACCTCATGTCATAGTAAGACAGGTGACAGATGGGTGTCATCTACTAGGCGTTGAGACCTCGAGCATTGGTACATTTACCTTATATTATCGAAATCGAACAAACTTAGAAGTAAGATTATCTTTTTTGTGATGCGAATTGAGAGAATGGAAAAAATCCTCTTTAGTAACACGGTAGGTACCTCAAAAGAAACAAGAGTAAAATAACTATTCATCAATTAATTTTTATTTTTTTTATTTTTTAGGTATGCTTTAGGCGACAGGCTAGCAACCTGTCACTATTCGGCCTCTTCCATCTTCGCAAACCTAAAACTTTGCTAGAAGTGGCTGCAAAGCGTGACATAGTCATAATCATGGTTTTGTTTATCTCAAGTTTCGTGTGCTCTGCCTACCCCATTTGGGAAAACAGTCGTGATTGTATTATCAAACCGCGTTTAGAAAGGGATTGAGCTCATATGTAATTTTGGAACTAAATGCATGATATGACATTCTCAGTGGTAGTGTTTGCAGATAAAGTAAATTGTTATTTTGGTACAATGAATTTCTAAAGCATCGAAAATATATCAAATAATGTAGCGTTTTTTCTATTGATTTCCGTTACCATTAAGAGATAATACTTCAGATCAAATAGAGTTACTTTCTTAAACCTTTTTAAAACCGTTTTAAAAGTATTTTAATTTTTTTTTATTCGATATGATTTTATTTATGATGACCAGCTCTTAATCATGAAGGGCATGTTTTATTCCCTTATTCTGCTACGGCCTATACAGTATAATTTTTAGTTGGTTCGATTCCCGGTTGAGACAAGAAAAATTTTAGTGCAATTTTGTTTCTTTTTAAAAATAAAGGAATGTTTCCTTTCAGCAAAATGAGCTAACTAAAAGATTTAGAGTAGTTCCCCTCCAGGGCCCATTGAAACTTTCCACCCTGTATATGCAAAAGGTCAAAACACATGGTTAAAACAAGTTCTCTTCATGTCCCATAGTTTTGGGACAACCTGTATAGAAATTTTTCAACATGAAAACCCTGCCTTTGACTTTGATGCAACACGATGACACGGGTTGTCCAGGATCTGGGTTCGATTCCTAGGATAGGTTGTATTTTGGGATTTTTTTTCTTACAGTGATTTTTTTTGGAATTCTGTCAGTGAAAATAAGACTGACAGATGTTGAAAAATTATCGGATAACTCACGTTTAATAAGTCGAGTTTAGCTCGACATGTTTCGGACTAATTCGTAGCCCTTCATGTAGGAGCCGCGGCAGCTGCTGCTGCAAACGCGAACTGCGCGCCTCGGCTCTCTTCGCGCGACGATTTATTAAACGTGAGTTATCCGATAATTTTTCAACATGAGTGAGTCTCACGGTTGTTTAATGTATAAGACTGATAGAATAGGACTGACCTTAGGAATTTCTTGGCGGTAACCACAGAAGACGGACTTTAGCTGTTCGTTATTCTCCGGTGTCTCATTTGCCAGCAGATCTTTGGCAGCCGCACATAATGTAATATGTTTGCAATCTTCACAATTTCCTGGAAAATAATATTTATTTATAAAATATCAGCTTTTGTTTGCGACTTCGTCCGCGTTTAACGTTGAATTTGAAATTTCACTCCCCCTTTTACCCCTTTAAAAAATTACTTTTGAAAAAAATACACGTTTATCAAGAATTTCAATGACGCACTTTCATACTGAATTTCATTGAAATAACTTCAAAATACAGCAAAGTATAGATTCCGGAATTGTATTATTTTATGGTCGAATTTTCGTAATCAATGAAGATTAGGTTGGGTTAGTTTAATTCAGATTAGGTTTTAATATTATTCGGAGTTGATTTTAGTGGGTATGTTGTCCACTCGGGAAGAGGACGGGGGAAAGAGTCCCACACACCCCCTGGGCTGTCGCCGCGATGTCCATCCGCGGAAACACCTCAGGGATAGTACGGAAAGCATTTCCAACTCCGATAGCAACAAAAAAAAGTTTAAATATTTAGATGCGAAACTGTAAGCGTAAAAAAAATCTCTCTAGTTTGGAATCTTACGAAAGTTTATGAATATTATTTACGCATTTTGATATTTTTCGGTGACGTATTTCGGGAAATTTAAAATGCTACACACCATAATAATAGACCTCACAACGAATTGGTTATTGAGCTTTTAGAGATTGTTACAGACTTACTATTTCTGTAAAGGATGTCTTTTGAGTTTGAAATTCTGATTAAGCATTTTGTTCTGTTATATTATTATAAAATCTTATTAATACTGCCGTGTCATGACAAAACACTATAACTTTAAAATGACGATTTTTCAGGAAAGGCAAAAAACTTTTTTTTTCGACAATAATCCGCGATTTATTATGTTGAAATTTGGACAAATCATTGATAATATGGTACTTATCGTAGGTCTGTATACAAATCATAAAACGATTCAAAAGCTATTTTAAAAAAGCTTCCCATAGTACGGACAGCTGCAGAGAAAAGTAACCCCCTAGTAATAAAACATTGTATGGGCGGGGGATTACCTTTCTCTGCAGCTGACTGTACTAACTTTTTCATATAACCCTATGTGTAACACTAGGGTGTTTTGCTGCAACACAACAATACTCTAACAGTACAAGTTTCCGATAGATAAGTTGAAAATGCAGCTATTTAGATGAGTTCCTGTGATAAATTAAGTAATGTTTAGAAGCAAAATCGAACTTGCAACCAAAAACACTCACTTCAAAAATGGTGTAGGATTGTCACGGCAAAACCCTGTAACTCGGGACAGCTGCCATAGCGGTCGCCTAAAAATGCCCAGATTGTTTTGGCAAAACACTGTATCTAAATATATAATTATAAGAGGAGAAACTGACTGACTGACTGACTGAAATATCAACGCACAACCTAAACGGTTAAATGTAGGCGCTTGAAATTTGGAAGGGACGTAGATTAGGTACCGTAGAGGTGCACTAAGAAAGAAATTCCCGAAATTCCCACGGGAACGGGAATTAACGGGAAAATCCTTTTGTACGCGGACGAAGTCGCGGGTACAGCTAGTCTAGTATAGTTACAGTGTTTAGTCGAAACAAGACCCTCTGTTTGAAGAGTTACAGTGTAAAGTGCCTCGGGGTTTTTCGTTAATTTTGATACAAATTAAGTAATGTTTGAGTATGTCTATATAAATATAGATAGACCCAAAAAGCTCATTTATTGATGTTAGCACGAAACACTGTAACTCACATTACATCTTTTGTCATGACACGGCAGAATATGCGTAGGTAATAATGCTAAAAAGCGGCGGTGAGTGAAATAGTCACTATTATGGTTTAGTCTATGTGATTTGATTTCTCTGCTTAATTAGGGAACACATGGTTGATTTTATTTGTAAGTATATTATATTATAAAAAAAAAGTAACTTACTTATCGGCGGGCTACCCATGGCACGATTCATCCAAGTTAAAAACAAAAACAAACTCCACGATACACGCATATTGGTTTTCACCTTGCGTTAAGGTTACGGGTGTCTCGGACAGACTTCAATTCGCGAATGAGCATCGGTCAACTCTGTTATAAATATATCTACTTAATTGCTACGTACCTATACTATACCTGTTTGGATCGATGTATAAAATCAACTCCTCTCAGCAGTACTTAAATTGTACGAGTAATAAACAAAAGAGCCAACAAAAGAGTTTTTGTGATCCCTTGTGTTTTCGGCTACCATTTTTTTATACCTCTTTCTTAAATAAATCCTATGCTACTAATAATTATAGTTGTCGGTACTAAAATAACCCCTACCTCTTAAAATCTGACCAAGTTTATCGCCGATCGTCCATAATTTATAGCAAGCGTTGTAAATGTAAAGCAAACGACACAATTTACTAAAAAGAAAAAACTAGATAGGTACATTTTGAAATGCAAAAATATAAAAACAGATTTTTACTGTTTCATAGAATAATCTTAGGTAGAATTTTCTTTTTCATAATTTTATTGTAACTGAAACTGGAAATGTTTTGGATTTTTTTAGTGTTGACGCTACGTAGGCTAATCTTTTTCTATTAAAATTCATTGTTTTAAATAGTATTTTATGCAACTGTTATACAATAAGAAGCCTCAGAATACGAGTGTGTTAATCGTTATGCCTCCTCCATACTACTCACGAAGTTCCTCGTTAAACTCCAGCAATGTTCGAAGTGTGACTCTACACTTAACCTCTCGTATGCTACGGAGCAGATCTGCTCCATTTTAAGGATAATCTTTTTTTTATTTTTATTTTAATCACCATAATTTGTAGATATTGAAACAGAAGAGGCTCGAATGCAGTATATTTTTCATTTCCCGCATACGAGGGGTTAACTTCCTTTGACTCGGACGCGAAAACCGACGGCAAATGGAAGTTGTGGAGGTGATACGAAGTTTGACGAGGCAAGCCGAAGTGCTCGTATTCGTCAACTTCGTTAGTAGTGTGGAGGAGGCATTATAGGTTGACCCGAGTGTTTTAAAGCCTATTATGTACAGTTGCATACATTATTTTTCCGACACACATACCTACTACGAGTGTAAATACTTTAATTGCTTTAAAATTCCCCGCGAACGCGATAATTCGATAACACTTGAACTACCTACGACAACTCAACAATAAAATTGATTGAGGGCGATGACTTACCTAGGGACCATTGGATTTATTAAATTTATTACATAATATACATACAGTCACGCCTATGTTTCCAAATGGGGTAGGCAGAGCACACCTAACGCTACAACATAAATAAAACTGTCTTCTTCACGTTTTGTGGCCACTTCTAGCATAATATTTATTTGGGTTGGGTACAATAGTGACTGGTGCCGTTCGTCTAAAATATACCTTAACCTATGTCATATACTATATACCTATATACGTTATTAACAGAGTATTAAGAGCCTTGTCAAGTTAAATTCTGGGGGCTGTACTCTCTCCCAGCCATTCTTCGGAATGTCGTAAAAAGTATCGTATAAGCCTGTATAATGGATATTTCGACAGTTACCATTATAGTTCGCTGTATATTAAAATTAGCTGGCTGAGTTGCCATTACGGGATTCGCCATTCGCCATTCGCCTTTGGACTTTTTTCTGTATCCTATGACTTGTTAGGTGCTTTATGCTAGCATGTATAATTAAATATAACATATATGTATACACAATTTGAAATCATAACAAAACGATAAAAGGAAACAAGATATTAGTGATTATGATTCTAAGAAATATGGCTATTAATGTGTCTCGTCAATAATTAATTAATAACTTGTTTTAATAATAAATCAGTTTGAGTTTTTTCACTCTCAAATACACGGAACGTAACGTGGTAACAAAATCGATTAAGTCTTCGAATACTTCTTTTTTCCATCGTATTGTAAACCTATATACTTATCCTGTGTGGTGTCGGGATAGAATAACACTTCTCCATTTCTTCCGTGGATGTCGTAAGAAGCGACTAAGGAAATAAGTTTAGGTATGCTTTAGGCGACTGGCTAGCAATCTGTCACTATAATAGTACCACTTCCTTTCTTTTCAATCCTTGAATTAAGTATGCTAAAAGTGACTGCGAAGCATGAAATAGTCATAATCGGGGGACCAATGACTTTACCCATTTGGAAACATAGGCGTGATTGTTTGTATTTTATCTTTTTTTACATTGAGTAGATATTACCTAAACTTACCTACCGCTAACAGCCAGTTCGAGTTTTTGCAATGTTCTCGGCGTGGGTGGAGTCAAAAATGGACGCGCACACGCACCTCTGGGTTTTTCAGAAATTATAAGCAAATTCCCACTCCAAATTTCCCACTGCTATATATTCTTCGAAGGACAACTACATCGCAACTAATTTGTGTATTAACAACGTAAAATTTCCGATCCCGTGGAACGTGGGAACTAAAGCTCAATTTTCCTCTTTTCCTTATAAGAAGTGGTCTCCTGTAGTCGGCTAAGAGATCCCTTAATTAAGGGATAGTTCCGCCTTTGTACTTTAACATCTTGTTTGTATTTTTTATTTCGTGTTTTTTTGTGCAACAAAGTGATTACTTACAATTACTTTTCCTCTTATGACTTTCGTGTCAACATTCCGGGATGTGGGTTTTTCCTAAAACTCCGGCGTCGCTCCGTTGGTTGTTCGCACTCTGGAGTGACGATTTACCACTGACGATCAAATTGGACCAGGTTGATCGAGTTTTGGGAAAAATCCACATCCCGGAGTGATCGTCAACGGGGGGCATTAGGGTCAGGGTCAGTTCACACCGAGAGGAGACGCGACGCGGCGCTGCACGAAAAATTTTAATAGAACAACTCAAAATATACTTTATTTGTTACAAGATAAGATTCATATTATTTCATTGTCAGTATACAGAATACGTAGCGCGGCGTAGCGTGACGCAGCGCTACGCCGCCCCCCGCGCGGTGTGCGGGAGCGGTGCTGCGCGCGCAGCGCTGCCTGCTCAAAATGTACTTTATTCGCTACGTGATAAGGTTCACTTCACATTTCATTGTGAGCATTCAGGTACGTTGCGCTACGCCTCGAGACCTCGCTTTATTTTAATTACAATAAGTCTTATTATCGCATGAGAAACTCGAACGAGGCGCGTGGATGCCCGCGGATCCGCGGGAGTTAGCCTTAAAACTCAAATTGTCGATATGGGGATGAAGACCGCCAAATTGAAATGGGACTGGGAGGGACACGTCTGCCGCATGCATTCGAATTGCTGGGCTAAAATTGTCTCCGACTGGGTCCTATGCGACGGGCACCGGAGCAGAGGCAGACCAAAGAGGAGATGGCGGGACGATTTGGATTTGGAGCGTTTCAGATCTGACTGGCGAACGAGATCTATTAAAACACAGAGACGAGTGGAAAGAAAAAGGGGAGGCTTTTGCCCAACAGTGGGACACTCTACAAGCTAAATAAAAAATAAAAAAGGTTCTAACCTGTTGCCCGCGACTCTTTTTGTATGGAATTCGCTTACCGTCGTCCTGTGGGAACTAAATAAAATTTACATACGATAATCATGAAACGACGTAGTATTATCTTTATAAATCCAGTTAGAATTCTTTGCTTGACCAAACACAGTCCGCAGGCCGGAGAGTATACACGCTGTATCTATTATAATCTCCATAAATACATGTTAAAATGCGTGAACAAATAATCTTTTGTGTTTTGCTCATTTGCTTGAGCTGTGCTTTCGCGGGCATCCCAAAGAGTAAGTATACATACATCACGCTTGTATTCCAATGAATAATATCTAAATCTATATTTTTCTTTTATAATATACTAGCTTTCCGCCCGCGGCTTCGCCCGCGTGGAACTCGGTTATATTGCGGTATAAGCACAACTATAAGAAAACTTCTCGTTTCAAACGACACACAGCACCATCGATCTATCATCTATCGATCGATATCGATTTATCATCGATTGATATCGATCTATCAAGCAAACTATATTTTTGTTTTCCCTCGGGAACATCTTTTTTTTCCGGGATAAAAAGTACCCTATTATTTAATCCGGACTTCTATCTTTATGTCTGCAAAATTTCAAAGCAATCAGTTCAGTAGTTACGGCGTGAAAGCGGAACAAACAAACAAACAAACAAACAAACTCACTTTCTGACTTATAATATTAGTAAGGATTTTATTTACAATTAATAGTTTGTTTTTCTTTTTGCGCAGTATCATTTTGTGAATATTTTTTCAATGTACCATTCTTCTCCATTTTTTATGTAGCCTCTCTTTTTCTGTCTCCAGAATTAAGTTTCTTCTCTGCTTCTCAAACGCTGATCCCTTTAAAATAAGTACATTTTATTTACATTTCTTGTTCTTTTTGTACGATACAAAATGATTATTTATTATTATTACTTAATTTATTTAATGTTACTTAAAGTATGTTTGAAAAATACCAGTTATGGATAGGTACGATTTTGTTGTGCCCCTAGCTTTATGTGTGCGTGCGCTTGTAAACACACTTTCATTTATATGCAGTGACAGGTTGTATGCAGTGGCAGTGACGTGACGAGCACCATACAAATTAAATCTGTGTATTCATAAGCTCAGGCACACAGCGGCGCGCGCTCAAATGAATTTAACTATCTACGAGTATGTATCTACATATATTACTTTTAACTTACACTTATGATTTATCTGATGACACGCGAAACACGTGGGTCAAGTTTATCACTTGTACTTATCTGCACTTCTTACGTAAATTAAAATAACTAACCACCGGTTATGAGATTAAGAAAACAAATTGATACACACAGCCAAGAAACTTTTTGATTTTTGATTGCAGAAAAAATGCGTTAAAAATTTTTAAAAGTCGATGAATTTTATTATAGAAAATGAGATCCGATAAACTTTTACTCTTAACTACTTACTAATGTGAAAAACGCCGCAATTGAGGGAAGTTCCCTCAGGAGATTGCGAAGCTAAGTGGTCCAGTGTTTGGCAGGCAGAGTAGAGCTCACAAAAGTTAAAGCTTGGGGACTAGTCTAGTCTGACCTGGGATCGACATTAGTAACCTAACCTAACCTTATAATAAAATTGCCAGAAAACTGTAGTGACTGCACAAGTTTCGAACAATGCAGCGCCGCCAACACGATCGTTAAAAACCATAATGCCAGTTCCGACGCTAAGCTTCAATCTGCTTTCTGTGGCATCGATAACGAGGGCAAGCCTAAGGTTAGTAGCAAATCCTTAGCCCTTAACTTACACCATGCATTTACAGTAAACAAGTGATTGCTTATGTCGCTGTTAAATTTTTCATGGGTATAAATCAGTAGCAGTGTGATGTCGATGTCGTCTTTAGGCCCTGCGCAAACGGGAGACTATCAGCGACGGACTTTTTAGTCTGTGACAATAGAACCTATGGAATTATATGCAGTAACGCACACGTCGCGTAAAAAGTCCAGTGCACAATGCATACAAATCCACGCAGATTTTTTTTTTGGTTTGACGATGTTCAGACCAGCAAATTAAGTTAAATAGATTATTGATTTGATTCATCCATACCCTTCTTTGCCTCTAGGTGTGCTGTTCTGAACTATCAGCAGCTACCAGCGCGTCTAGTGAGAGCACTGAAAGTCACCCAAACCTAAGTCTCCTCCCCGACTCCTGCGGCGATATCCAGGGCGACAGGCTTTTGGGGGGTAATGTCGCCCAGCTCTACGAGTACCCATGGATGACATTGCTGTCCTTCCACACCAGTAAGTTCCATACGCGTAATGGTGAATCGCACACCTACTTAACCGATCAGCTCAATAATGACATCGCATCTCTGTCTTCGAACAGCTAGTCTACGTAAGGACACTCATGTGCTCTGCGTAACCCTTTTTTTACACAGGCGTGATGCTTATGAAATCAAGTATTTGCCGTTCCGATGACTAAAATGTGCGCTACATAATGGAGTTCCACATGAATAATATCGAACAAATCGAGTGGAACGATATCTTCTTGTATATTTTCTTGGTCTTCGCTCTTTGAACATATCACTGCGAAGTGCGAGGATTCAGTTTGATTCAATCATACTATTCCAGGAGACGGTTTACAGTTCCAATGCGGTGGCAGTTTAATAAACAACCGCTATGTATTGACTGCGGCGCACTGCTTGGTCAACAAGCGCCTGGCAGGAGTGAGGATAGGGGAATACGACATAGACACACAAGAAGACTGTCAGGGTGAACCCCCGAACCGGATTTGTGGGACAAAAGTCAAGGTAATGCATGCATCGCACTCATATGCACGTGACGAGCTACCCCTCATTCACAGACCAGTCCCTAATATGAAAATCGCATCAGCTTAGCTCCACACGTCTCTGCCCACATGTAGAGATCAATCACACAAGCAATCAGATTTGCATCATGATTGGTGCAATGTCTTCTTTATGCGCTGAGCAGAATGGTAAAATGACTAAGCTTGCTGGACTCACTGGAAATTAAAAAATTGGCTAGCTCTTTCCTTTCCTGAGATACAGCCTGGTGACAGACGGACAGACGGACAGACAGACAAAGAGACAGCGAAGTCTTAGTAATAGGGTCCCGTTTGGGTACGGAACCCAAAAAATGACATGTAAGTTAAAAACTGATGTTTCAATTAAAAAATTGTGATTTGACTTCAGATTCACATTTTTTTAATTAAATGAGGCATTTCAAGATGATCATGACCAGCGTAACAAGCGCAACTTTTTCCGTACTTAAATGTTGAATTACAGGCAATGAGGCAATTTAGGAATCTTTCATCCTAAATTTGTGTCTACCTTTTACACCCTTAAAGAATGGTAAAAAAATCAAACGACCAAATTTACCTTGGGAATAGTCGGAAAATAAAAAGAAAATCTGACTTTGTGGCTTGACATTTTATACGGCACCAGTTTCATAATATTTCAATACTGCTTCTAATCCATTATTCCCCAACGCCGTACAAAAACCATCACAAGAGGAAACAATCGAAGGTTGTAGGTACTTTTGAATTCTCACCTGCACTCAGTTGGACTGTTTACAAGTGACGGCATAGTGCTGAATCTTATTATTTTATGCTCTTATTATATCGTTGTAGATAGGGTCACCTGGTGGTTCAGATGACCCATATTATTTTCAACATGGGCCAGTAGTCTAGCATTAACTTTACACCCCCGTCACCTCCTTGGAGGGAATTTTCACAAATGAAAAGAGTCTGTGGACCATAACAACATCTTCGGTGATACGGCAATGGGGATGCCGTTGTTGATTACGCGTCATTAGCGGTGTGGTTTACTTTCAGGACGTCCGCGTAGAAAGGATAATAACTCACCCGGAGTACTCAGGCCCGTGGAAACCACGGAATGACATAGCTCTGCTGAGGCTGAAAAAAACCATTTCCTTCGACCGTAAGTAGTTAACATTTTAATCTGGGAGCAAGACAGTAAATACAGCAAGATCTTCTGCACATGGAGTTACTCAAAAGAACTACTTACAGATTGAAATTAGTAAAGAGTTGCTTAAGTGTAACCACCGATACAGTCACATTAAATTTCGCACATGAAGCGACTAGTCAACAACTACCTATAGGTACAGTTATCAAACTGTTCATGATCGAAAGACACGTTGTGCCGGTCGCCACGCAACTGGTAATCCAAGGGCTATATTTCACCGGGACACCACGTCGGCGCAACCAGTCGTCGGCTACCAACAAAATGTATACAGCTCTATAGGGAGCTACTCACCTGGTGTCCGTTGATTGCGCAACCATATCATTCATTTTGTTGGTAGCCGACGACTGGTTGCGCCGCCGTAGTGTCCCGGTGAAATATAGCCCCAAGTGTCTGCGTTTGTGTTGCCAATTTAATGACTTTGTCGCGAGAAGTGACAACTTTTGCTCAGGTCTTAGCGACTAGCGATGTGTTGATAAGTGATTATATTATAATTAAACGACGTATCGGCGCAATGACATACAATTAGATATTGTAATTAAATAATTTTAGGGACAAATTTTTGGTCTCTAACACTTGAGCAATAGTTGTCATATCTAAGAACAAAGTGAAACTGAGTTTCGTTTCATTGCGTTTGAGTAGCATCGTGTGCGATGCTTATTAACTAGTTGTCCAGATATATTTATTTTGATCACGTCTAGATTGAAGATTGATCACATCTAGTTGCTCTGTACACGTAGCAATTTTTTGCACTGTCTTCTTCGCTCAAAATTACAGGCAACGCGCGTCCAATCTGCCTGCCAGTGACCAGCGCCATGCAGAGCCGCGACGTCACAGACCTCACCGCCACCGTCGCGGGCTGGGGCTTCACGGAGACAGGACACACGTCCTCCAAACTGCTGGCTGTGGATGTGCCCATACACACCGAGGACTCGTGCCATGACTTTTTCTTCTACAACTGGTAGGTAATGCCTTCGCAATCTAACTAAGTATTTTAAACTACTTTGAGACCTACCTACGTTTTTATTTTGAGATCAGCTCGACAAATTTTTGGGCCAATGCCATCATCATACCCATCATCTGGAGCGAATAGACGCGAGTATAATGACTATCCTGTCTTCCTCCAACATAGGCATCTGGTATTCAACATTTCCATCGAGTATAGAACTACAGTTAAACCCCATAACCGATATCAACAATCTTCATACTATTAAATTAGTATTATTGTTCCTGAAAATTACGTCATAAATGTTAGTGGATAGGCCTACCGGGGAAACCACGTAAAGAAAAACGCGCCGAGTACACTACCACGTACAGTATGTATTGTGATGTTGACCGTGATTTTTAGAAGCGCAAATATCAAGGAAACGGTTTGTCTTGGAGAAAAATTTATAAGGACCATTTTATAGAAAATTTTGGGATCTACAACTTTGCTTTGAGATACTTTTTGATAAAACTTACCGATTTCGAGAAAAATCCAAAAAACCTAAAATTTTGACACTGGAGCCCGAATAACTCCCTTAGCTCACAATATGGGATCAATGGGGATTTTTGACACTTTATTCTTTATGGTAAAAGTAAGGTTTCTACGGAGATGGCTTTGTCGGAATTTTCTGTATTTTATCACTATTTTATGTCCAACTCACATACATAACCGTCACGCCTTAGTCCCTGCGGGGTAGGCAGAGACAACAATGTCTAACTTGACCAGGTTAAAGTACCAGATGATGGGTCACTTGTTTTAAGCATTTCGACGTTTCGGCCACGTTACAGCCCGTTTTCATTTAATCCAGTAGATGGATAATTTAAGACTGAGGTACTCTTGGGATTTCACAAAAATTAAGCTAACGTTTCAGGACCAACCGATACAATGAAGAAGAGACGAAAACCATACTCTGTGCCGGAACGCGCTACGCACTACCTTGCGACGGTGACTCCGGAGGCCCCCTGATGGTAAAAGGGACCTACAAGGACGGCACTGACATCAGGTTCATCCAGCAAGGAATAATGTCTTTCGATCAGGGGCACTGTGTCCCTGACCGTCCAAGAGTCTACACCGACGTCTCCAAGTACATGAAGTGGATCCTTGACAATATCGAGCCATGATTTCTTAATTCGGAGCACATGAAATGTGTTTTATCTGTACCTACTTTTATAGTAGTGGAGTGCCGTAAGGCATAAAAATAGTAAAACCTCGGAATCCAGGGACTGTCAATGAATCTGTATAGTAAGTGTTTGACTGCATTATTAAAACCTCAAATAAAAAAGTTAAAAAAAAAAAATTGGCCGATCTCGATTACAACAAAAAAAAATGAAAAATGAGAGGCGCATGGGAGAAAATTTTTTTACAGTAGAGTTTTTAATTTTATATGTAATGAATTATGTTTACAAAGTAACTTTAATATTAATTTATTACACTTTTGCAAAAAATAATGAATAACATCAAAAATTTATCATTAACTACACTTGGGAGCAAAGAAATCGAGCCACCCTTGTAATTTTTACGTCGATGCTAATTGTATAAAGGTCTTAGGTGTTATCATTAAAATTCGAATACCATGTGAAAGATAATTTCGTCATCTATCGAATGACACAATTTTTAATGGTGGGGATGAGAATTTGCCGTTATTGTGGGCAATAGAATATACCTCCTTGTAATAACTCGTTAGTGCACGTATGATTATGCCAAAAATTGTTTATTTAATTGTAAATGTATATCATCTGTTTATGATACGTCATCTTGACACATCTCTGCTTGATTTTACATAAAAATAATATAAATAAACATGCATATTATCCCGTGCGTAGCAGCCCAAGCAGTTACTTTGCTGCAAACAGGATTGGGTCAACGTCAAGTGGCTTTACAACTGCACCTGACGTGATCGTCAGTTCAACGGGTGTTCCAGGGATTCCGAGCGACCGGTACTTTCTCCAGAAGACCTGGAACTGGCCGGGTACGCTCCGCTTTGGAGCAAGATAACCGCTTCATTGTTGTCAACTCGCTACGAAATCGACTACTCAACGCTGTTTTAGCTTCAGCGGAAGCTCCGAGAGACCCGAAATGTGTCCAAAAGCTGATGGAATGTTAGAAGGAGACTTACAGAGAAGAATTTAACTTAACACAAAGTTGAGATTGGTCTTAAACTCGCCCCGAGCCACCGTCAAGTACGACTGCACTTTGCTCGGGAACATGAAAATTTTTCACTTGAGCAATGGAAGCCTATACTTTTCTCTGACGAGTGCAGGATTGTTTTTTTTTTTGGAACGACGATAGGGAGAGGGTCTACCGAAGGCCTGGAGAGCGATTTTCGCAATCCTGCATCGAAGAATGAGTCGCATATGGAAGCCAAACTTCACTCAATCCGGATCACTCAGTAGTACCTAAGAGAGGTCAATATCTCTGCAATGGGTTGCCCAGCACGGAGCCCGGACTTGAACCCAATAGAACACGTCTGGGACGTCCTCAAAAGACAAATTCGAGCTGGAAATCCTGCGCCTAAGACCCTGCAACAGCTTAAGACCGTGGTCGAGGAAGAATGGGCAGACATGCTACAAAACTTTCATCATAAACTCGTGCGTTTAATGAAAAACTGCATACATGCATGGCGATCGGCTAGAGGATGCATTACTCGGTAATAAAAACCGATAATTTCTTTAATTTTTTATAAAACTCTTTAATTATTAGTTGGTAAGTTTTAGTTTCTGTAAGTTCTTTCTTTTGTTATTATTTTGTTCATTTTTGTTTTTTTTTGTGAATTACTTATTGTATTATATTTAAGTTATGATTTGACTATATTTATTCTGTAAAAGATTGTTAAATAAAAATGTTTTATATAAAAAATAAAAAAAATTGAAAAAAATTGAGATCGCACAAATTTTTTTTTTAACATTTTTCTATATACTATTATAAACACATTTCCAAAGTTTCGTAAAGATTCATTGACTGTCCCTGGATTCCGAGGTATAAACCTTACGGCACTCCACTATAGTTAAATGTCGTGATGAAAAAAATTGCGAAATAAATATGTAAAGTTGTCGTTCGTGTGTTTATTTTAACAAGGGAATGTCAAATGCAACCTATTCAATCAGATATTTGTCCCATGGGGTTTCAGACTTAGAATAATACCTCTTCGTTTCTTCCACGGATGTCGTAAGAGGCGACTAAGGAAATAGGTTAAGGTATGCTTTAGGCGACCTCAATATTTAACACCTTCGTAAGGCCCCGCGTACATTATAAAAGTACAAATTACTAGTAAGCATAACAGCCGAATGTACTTCATTAAGTACAAATTATTCAGCGGAAAATGAACTTAAAGATCAGGTTACGTAAGATTCAACATTTTAAGCCATGAAATTTTTGTCTGGGTCTGAGGCCCTAAATTAAGTATTTAGAGTCAGGGCTTAAGAGGATACATACTAAAACGCCTATGTTTGAAAGCGGGGTAGGCAGAGCACACAAAACATGACATAGACAAAACTATGAAAAACAGATGGAATCCCATCAATGTTTTAACCTAAAATTAAGCTGAAAGTGGCTGCGAACCGCGCAATAGTGATCGTTTTGACTATGTAGCGTTTTGTGTACTCTGCCTACCCTATTTAGAAATACAGACGTTATGTATGTATGCATGTATTGTATATTATGTATGTATAAGGTAATTTATTAATCGCTTGCAAAAACTTTATTTTCTTGGTAGTCTACTTTCACGGGCCCTTACGGCCAATGAAGACGAGTCGATTTCCACATAAAATTATTGTTAAAACTGATTCATAGGCAGCTCGGCAGTGAGTAGGTTGGTAGAGAGGTGAACAAGATAAAGGATGATTATTTAGTTTAATAATCGCAGGATTACACCAGAAATAAAAATACGTGACTTTTGATATACAAGGCTTCATGAAAATGAGTTGTAATTCAAATGAGTATATCTGCATATTAAGAATAATAATATGTTAGTTGTAATTGGTAAAGGAACTGAACAGATTGAAGTCAAACAAGGTTAGGACTGCGAGCTCTACAGAAAACAAACTATTCCCAGACAATTAGGTTAGGTTAGGATAGAACTGCGACTCCTGCCACCCAGACGTGTCGCTACCTTGTTGTGGTGAGGGAACTTGCGTCCCGTGGATACCTAAGATCATGCCGGACATGGTCACTCATACCAAACGGGCTTAGGCGGAGGCCAAACGAAGAGCAACACACATACTTTGGGGGATCGGACCATCCGTGAGAGCAGGGCGTGTGGACGGCCGCAAGCTCATTTCTTAAGAAGGCATAACCATAAGAGGGACAGCAAGTTAAGCAGCAGCTGGGAAGCCGCTCTGCAACTTCGGCGCTGATTAAGGCCTCGAGTTGGCCAACCGCGGCACGAGGTACTGAAAAGTATCGCATTGCTCTGCTCCGGACCCAGAGGTGTCTAACAACCTGTGGGGTGGAAGGGGCTCAATGGGCTTAATGGAGGGCGCTTGGTAGCTGCCGGGAAGCCGCAATACAACCTCAGTGCCACGTAGCCCCTCGCGATGCTGGGCACATTGCGAGCTGGTGAAAGGTAACCAGTTGTTCTGCATCGGACCCGGAGGAGGGAGGGATGCACCTAGGTGGGGCTGTGTGGTGCAATACGCACTAAGCTAAATACATGAGTTTAGGGCCCGGTTATGGAAAGGTAAAGGCGTCGTGCGCGTTATTGTAGCCAGCCTTCTAGCAACTACCACAAGCTTCATGATAATTTCGGCTGCAGTACGCGTTTGCTGAGCCGGCACACGGCGGGCCATACGGCGGCCTGCGTCTTGGACGGCACACCACCTTGGGAGATCCAGGGTGTGGTGCTGGCTGAGGCTTACCGGGCGCGGATCACCATACGAGACAGGGGCACGACTCAGTCCGGCTGTGCTGCGCTGGTCGTTCTTAGGCAGAGCAGTCTTAGCACAAATTAATTATAACTGCCGTTGCACTCTAGCATGACCAGGCTGGACAAATACACTGTACACTTATTTACATAGAAACAATCCTGTTTCACTTTGATGATCTGCATCGCTTGTCTGATAAAAAGTTGCTTACTGTACTGCTTTACGCCACAGGAATGATAGTGACCCGTGGTGTCGGGTTTAGAATAATAATCTCCATTTCTTCCGTGGATGTCGTAAGAGGCGACTAAGGAAATAGGTTTAGGTATGCTTTAGGCGACAGAGTAGCATCCTGCCACTTATTAGAACCTATAGTATAAACTAGCTTTTGCCCGCGGCTTCGCTCGCATTAAGTTCGGAATGACACAGAAGAGATCTCAGAATTATTTGAATACGCTGTTGTAGACGATATGTATATATCGGCGTGACGTCATACTACCTGCAAAACTGCAAAATCGCGTGATTTACCTGGAATCTCGACCCACCACCTGCGCTTGGCGTAAACAAAATTCCATAGGCGTGACGTCACTCGATTACTATAAAATAAGATTTGCCATGGTCTGATTATCATTGAACCGACGGCTCGCTAGTTGAAAACAACGTTCACGTTTGATTACATTTTAATGCACTTTGTGATTTTGCTAAGTTAAATGAATTCTAATTGAGAACGAATAAACTACATACGATGATTAAAGACAGTGATTTCAATAGTCGAAGATCCCCTCCTCTTACATATATGTCTTTCAATTTGGGAATAGGATAAAAGATTCTAGGCATATGCTACATAGAAAACATTGATAAATTGCGGAATGCTCCATAAATACGACTTTACACCCCTCATTTTAGAGAAGTGATAGATTATAAAAAGACAAAAAGTAGCCTATGTCACTCACTCTCCATCCCTCCCATGATTTCCATCTTACCTGCGTGCAAAATTTCAAGCGTCTAACTTAAGCGGTTTAGATTTTTCATACAAAGGGATTTTCCCGCTAACTACCGTTCCCGTGGGAATTTCGCAATATCCTGTTGCAAGCTTTAACTTTACTATGGTACCTGCATGCCAAATTTCAAGCGTCTAACTTAAGCCG
>BHDV01072572.1:0-31204 GCA_005406045.1 Adoxophyes honmai | reverse complement strand
CTTGAAAAAACGACGCCATATATGTATCCTTTGCCACACATCGAGTGTATGTATGTATTTGTTGGTTCCATGTGGCGTTCTGTGGGTGTTGCAAGATGTGAATTAGGAAACAGGTCAAAGTATTGTGGGAAAGACTCCGATAGAGAGATCTCTCTTCATACATATGTTATGGCTGGGGACCGTAGTCCACAGAGAGGAAGTCGAAACTTGTATTTTTATGCAACCGGCCTTCGAAACTTCGTTAGCGCCATATAGGATTACTTACTAAGTAATCGACAGTTGGTTATGTAGATGGCGCTTGTAATAAAGTTCGGTTTTACGACAATAGGTGGCGCTAAGGCGCTGTAATATATTTTAGGCGTCAGGCTAGCAACATGTCACTGTCACACACTGTGATACCTGGCAACTTAAAACCAAAAAAGTATGCTCGAGAACACAGCTACTGTTACACATGCTCATTTCAAGCATGAAAGCATGCTTCTATTGAGCAGTTGCTACTTAGTAGTATGTGTGTTGGAATGTTGCTCAAAATTAGCATGCTCATTTCCAGTTTGCTTGAAAATCGATAGCCGTGCGATTTTTGAGCATGCTAAGGCTAAGCGCGCACTACGACCTTTTTGTCGTGCGACACGATTTTAAAATAGCGCTGTCCATACTGATTTTTTCATCATAGTGCGCGCGATGACATTATAAACCCTTACGTTGCATTTCTGCGACAAAATTGTAGCGCGACAAAAAGTCGTAGTGCGCGCTTAGCCTAACAGCGGCGCGGGCCGCGTGGGTTGAAGGGGGCGTGCTTTAAGCGCGTCTAAACAGCATTTGAGCATGCTAATTCAGGAGCATACTTAAAACTAGCATGCCTATTGCTAGCAAATGTAAATTACTTGCTCGTATTGAGCATACTCAATAGCAGGCTCTTTAGCATGCTAATTTAGAGCACGTGTAACAGTATCTTAAGGGCGTCATTATACATAATGTCATCATTGTCATCATTATTTCAGCAATAAGATGTCCACTGTCGTTAGACTGCCACAGGTACGTTGGAAGAATGCATCCAGCCTCTTCCAACAACCTTTTTAAGGTCTGTCCATCTTGTAGGTGTATAATATGTTTCTTCGTTTGTCAGACTTCGCAGCAGCCTCAGTGCAGACCGTGATGAAGCAGCCGCCGGTGATCGTGCACTCCATGCCCACGGTGACCAGCCTGGCGCTAGGCGAGGTGGGCCGAGTGAAGGCGGCCATCCAACAGGTGTGCCATCCAAAATGTGTTTAAATGTCATTTTTAGGGTTCCGTACCCAAAGGGTGAAAACGGGACCCTATTACTGAGTCTTCGCTGTCTGTCTGTCCGTCTGATACCAGGCTGTATCTCAAGAACTGAAAGAGCTAGGCAATTGAAATTTTCAGAGATGATGTATTTCTGTTACCACTATAACAACAAATACTATGAAAACCGCATCAAAATGGGATCATTAGTTTAGAAGACATATCTTCCCACTATAGGTGGAAACATTTAACATTGCTTTGCACTAATATTGTGGCGCCCCCTAGTGAGTTATAGCCATAACACTTGTCTTAAGAACATGAACTCATCAAACACAAGCCCGTTATTGAAAACCACATCAAAATCGGATCATTAGTTTAGAAGTTAGGTGGGAACATTACTTTGCACAAACTCACAAACACACACACATTTCTCACCCTAAACGCGTACATATACCCGCTCCGTTCCGTCGTGGGTAAAAATCAAAATAATAATAATTATTATTATTTATTTAGAAGGCTAAATGTATTTTTTTAGATAAGTTCAATGTTATATCTGTGTCAATTTTTTGTTTGTCAGTTTGTCTTTCTTTCTTTCTAGGTGAAGAACAGCCGATCGGCGCCGACGGCGGGGCCCGAGGCGAAGGGCCCCAAGCCGAAGGGCGAGCCGAAGGGGCCCGAGCCCGTGGACCAGCCCAATCAGCCGTACCCCCAGGGTGAGACCCGCGATGAATTAGAAGTTCCCCAAAATCGTTTTTCGTAGTAGGTACGGTCAGGGAATCTGAAGTTTTAGCAGGTTGACCGCCTTCATAATTTTTTCCCATTATAGGACAAACTTCACCATGCAGTTCAATATTGAGTATTTTATGTCATGCAACTGGCTAGGAATAGTAATAAGGTCAATTTTAGAAGTATCTCAACCTGCTAAGCTAAACATCCCTGACTGTACAATCGAACCAACGGTTCCTGACCCACCGCAGAACGTGTCACAATAAACGTAATAAAGATTTCCTTTGTCGAGCAATGCAATGTAACTGTGACGTTTACTGTACAGGTTCTATGGTAGGTCAGGAATCATTTGGTTCGATGGTACCTAACCTACCAAATTTTAATTGATGTTGGGAAAATATTGTGGAAATAAGCTTATTAGGTAAAAAACGACAGCGTAAAAAAACCAACTGAGAATATTGCTACGAGAAATAGTGAATTTATTTCATCTAAACAACCGTGAAACTGATTTTTTAACGGCCGGCTATAGCTCCAAAAGCCCTGGCAGGGGAAACGGAGCGGCGCGGTGGCGTGACGGTACCTACAAACGAAACGCTATAAAGCTACTGTTACACATGCTCATTTCAAGCATGAAAGCATGCTTCTATTGAGCAGTTTCTACTTAGTAGCATGTATGTCGGAATGTTGCTCAAAATTAGCATGCTCATTTCGAGTTTGCTTGAAAATCGATAGCCGTGCAATTTTTGAGCATGCTAACTGCGGCGCGGGCCGCGCGGGTTGAAGGGGGCGTGCTTTAAGAGGATAGGAGTCGCCCCGCTTCAAACCACCTTCTCCATACAAACGTAGTCCCCTGTTTTCTCCGTGAATAATGACATTAGAGCAAAAATTTTTTTTACGTTATATTTGTATCTGTTTTGGCTATGCCCCTATGTTTTGCTTTTATCGATTTTCTAAAAAAAATTAAAAAATAAAATAAATAAAAATAAAAATCGATAAAAGCAAAACGTAGGGGCATAGCCAAAACAGATACAAATATAACGTAAAAAAAATTTTTGCTCTAATGTCATTATAAACGGAGAAAACAGGGGAATACGTTTGTATGGAGAAGCGGTTTGAAGCGGGGCGACTCCTATCCTCTTAAGCACGTCTAAACAGCATTTGAGCGTGCTTATTCAGGAGCATATTCCTAGCAAATGTAAACTACTCATAAGCATGTTCGTATTGAGCATACTCGATAGCACGCTCTTTAGCATGCTATTTTAGAGCATGTGTAACAGTAGCTTATGTCGTTAATTTTTCAGTCGGTGCCATTGAGGATAGAACCTATAGAGTACTAATGTCATCTTGGTTGTTCGGAAATTATTCCGCAAAACAATTGAAGTGATCGCTGTGCTCTTATTGGCCGGCCCAAGATCGCGCGTAACGCTAGTGTCTTTTTCTCTACGGTTATTGGCTCTGTACAGTTTCTGTGACAGTGACGGTGACGTTATAGTATGTTGAAATCAACAAACTATTTGCGGACCGGGGTTGCGAACATTGTTTCTCTATAGGTTCTATCCTCTATGGTCGGTGCGATGCGCGCGATCGTTCGTCTGATTTCGAACATTACAACCGATACAGTGACGCCACCGCGCCCCGTCGCCCCGCTGTTTCACACTCAATACGTTATCACACACCCTCCACTTTCTTCCAAGCCATTTTCTTTTAAGATGACACTGATTATAATTAGCTGATTAAAGACGGCAGAACATTACAGATAGTGTAGTATTTTTGTCAGCATTTCGTTAGATATTTCACATTGTATACTTGTTAACATTGTACACATTTCACATACATACATACATAACCGTCACGCCTTATTCCCTGCGGAGTAGGCAGAGACAACAGAGCGCCATTCACATCTATTCTGACACACTTCTCATTTCAATTTGTATAATTTTTCAGCTCCTCCAGGCGCCCCTCCACAGGGGGGCTACCCCCCACCGGGCGGTTACCCCCCGCAAGGCGGTTACCCCCCGCAAGGCGGTTACCCCCCGCAAGGTGGCTATCCCCCGCAAGGCGGCTACCCCCCGCAGGGAGGCTACCCGCCACAAGGAGGCTACCCTCCCCCAGGGGGCTACCCCCCTCCTCCACCGGGTGGCTACCCCCCTCCGCCGCCGGGCTACGGACAACAAGGTGAATTTCGTTCGTGCCAGTGTTAGTTTCGTCGAGCACGAGCAGTCGCGCGAAAAGAGCGGTGGCGCGCAGTGCGCGTTTCACAGCAGAAGCCGCCGCGGCTCCTAGATGAACGGCTACGAATTAGCCCGAAACATGTCCGGTTTATTAAACGTGAGTTATCTGAAAATTTTCAACATGAGTGAGTCTCACGGTAGTTTAAAGTTCATGGTGAATTAACTCTTTTGAAATGTTCACCGATTCGGCTTTACATAAATTTTAGAAAGGCGAAAATGTACGTGTATGTTTGTTATTTCTTGACAAGAAATCCCTACTAATATTATAAATGCGAAAGTAACTCTGTCTGTCTGTTACGCTTTCCCGCTTAAACCTCTCAACTGATTTTGATGAAATTTGGCACAGACAATCTTTAGACCCTGAGAAAGGACATTTTAACAAAGACTTGTGGCGAAAAAAGGTAATGCCCAAAATAACTCCCTATTCTACGGGGACGAAGTGGGTGTCGTAAGAGTCGACTCTGGGAAAGGGTTGGTGTATTGTGGGCAATGGGCTAGCATCCTGTCACTGCAATATCACGTTTGACCATCTGGTTACCCTGAAATTGCTAAACGTAGTTAAGGATTTTAACGCAGCTTCGCACTGCGATGCGAACAACAAGCGACTAAATAAGTATGAACGCGTGTTTCTTAAAGTATGATTGTCTAATCATAGTTGTGACTCGCCTGCCCTATGCATATTGCATTCTTTATTCTCTTCCGTGGGCTTTATTAAAGATTTTTTTTTCTGTGGCAGGTCAGCAAGGCGCGGGTCGCGGCGCGATGGCCCAGGGCGCCGCTATGGGCGTGCTCGGGACCCTCACGGCCTGCGCCGCGTCCTGCTGCCTCTCCTGCTCCCCCTTCTTGGCTGCGGGCTCCTCGGGGTCGGGGTCGGGAGATCGCGACGAGGAGCGCAACCGCGACCAATATCCCCAGCAGGGCCAACAACCCCCGCCGGGCCAACAACCCCCGCAGGGCCAAAATCCCCAGCAGGGCCAACAACCCCCGCCGGGCCAAAATCCCCAGCAGGACCTAAATCCCCAGCAGGGCCAACAACCCCAGCAGGGCCAAAATCCCCAGCAGGACCTAAATCCCCAGCAGGGCCAACATCCCCCGCCGGACGACCAAGCCCAGTGGGGAAACGAAGATGATTAGGATTGCGATGTAGTAATGCCCCCCATTGACGATCACTCCGGGATGTAGGTTTTTCCTAAAACTCGATCAGCCCGGTCCAATTTGATCGTCAATGGCAAATCGCCGCTCCAGAGTGCGAACAACCAACGGAGAGACGCCGGAAGTTTTAGGAAAAACCCACATCCCGAAGTGATCGTCAATGGGAGGCATTAAGAAGAAAATGTCTTGGATAGGGTTGTAAAAAAACGATTTAGTCCGTCAGAAAGATTACACACGACTAATAATAATAATACGGCCCTGCGCAGACGACTGACCATCCGCGACGGACTTTTTAGTCTATGAAAATAGAACCTATGTAATTTTATGCAGTAACGCACACGACGCGCAAAAAGTCTGGCGTACAATGAATACAATCCACGCAGTCTTTTTGTGCGCCGCAGACTCGATCGCACAAAAAGACTGTCGTCTGCGCTGCGCCTACTGATAGCGCTAAGGCTAAGAACGCACTACGATTTTTTGTCGTGCGATAATTTTGTCTCAGAAATGCAACGTAAGGGTTTATATGTCAGCGCGCGCACTATGATGAAAAAATCACTATGGACATCGCTATTTTAAAATCGTGTCGCGCGACAAAAAATCGTAGTGCGCGCTTAGCCAAACGACTAGTTCGGACTAGGTTAGTATTTTAGTCGAGTTGCGGGTATTTTACTAAACGTGTCTGAACAATGAACATTCCCCCGTCGCGGACGCCCGTCGCGTACGCGCTCGTCCGCGGCGGGTGGCCGGAGCGGGACCCGCGAGCGTACGAACGTGGCGGGTGTCCGGAGCGGGACCCGCGAGCGTACGAATACGAACGCGGCGTGCGTTCGCGTCTAGCTAGCGTAGGCCCTAAGGCAGGCCGCATACACACGTTTTCCGAATTCGTTTTCCGTATTCGGACATCCGAATGCATGGAATTATAGAAAATAAATTGATTGATGCCCACGTTCAGTTTTTTTCGGAACGGAATATATTCCGCTAGTACTTACGTTCCGAACTCGGAAAACCTAGATACACCATCGCCTACAAAACTGAGTCTAAAAAGTGTCCGAAAGTTAGCCATCACTTAGTTAATAGATGTATGCATATTGTAGACAAAATAGAAACACACAATGTTATAAAAACTGTATTTACATTTTCCGAATTACAATCTTATTATAAGTACATAGAATTTTATTTTCAATACAAGGATTTGGCGCTTACGATGTTACGAAATCAACAAGTGCGCGCCTCGTAAAATTTTATTACCTCTGGTCGTCAGTATAATTATTATAGACCTTAAGACATGACGCGGTAAGTCTATTTCAGTTTACTCTGCATGAAATTCTCGGAAAATGTTTACGCTGGAACAGAGGTGCCGTGGAGTTGAGAATTGTAAAGTTTTAGGTGTAAGTATGTTATACTTAAGTAAATAAAAACATAGTCGTAATGCGTTATTTGAATAATTAATTAATGAATTGGCTTTAATTCAATAATAACCGAGTTGAGCTATAGTATTAAAATTTACACCGAATACTGAAACTGAAATCTAGAAGATTAAATTTTAAAAAACTTCTCATTTTTAGGGTTCCGTAGCCAAATGGCAAAAAACGGAACCCTTATAGATTCGTCATGTCTGTCCGTCCGTCCGTCCGCATGTCACAGCCACTTTTTTCCGAAACTATGAGAACTATACTAATAAAACTTGGTAAGTAGATGTGTTCTGTGAACCGCATGAAGATTGTGACACAAAATTTAAAAAAAAGCAATATTTTTTTAGGGTTCCCCATACATGGAACTGAAAGTCAAAAAAAAATTTTTCATCAATCCCATACGTGTGGGGTATCTATGGATAGCTCTTCAAAAATGATATTGAATTTTCTAACATCATACTTTTCTAAAGTGAATAGTTTGCGCGACAGACGCTTCCAAAGTTAAAAAAGTACTGTCCCCCCCCCTCTAACTTCTAAAATAAAAGAGTGATAACTCAAAAAACAAAAACAAAATCTACTAAGTAGTTTTATTTTAATAAATAAAATTAAAATATATCATTAGTTCGAAAATCTGTCACTAGATGGCGTTGTAATCGGTTTGTCGGGAATCCTCAGTGCAATAGTCCGACTTGCACTTGGCCGGTTTTTATGTACCCTGGAATAAATTTAATTTATTGTAAACCTGTCGTTTTGAATGTTTTTTTTCGATGTTTTCTTTCTTGTAAACGTAACAATTACCCACACATCATAACTAAGTATAGAAATAATTAACTATCAATGAACAATCCATATCAACATAAAAAAAAAAACAACCGACTCCATTATTTTAGATTTGCCTCTGTTCAGCGTTATGAAATTGTTCGTCTCTTTCGACGCATTGCCAGTGTCACGCGAGGGAAAAGGACAGTCGCGTAACCTCAAGAAACAGATATTTGATTTGAATATTAACTTTTTGTGTGTTAGAAGGTTGATTTAGCTACAAATGCATTATAATATTAATCTATTAGGAAATACTTACCGAAAATACGATATTCCATCCTTTTTTAACCTTGTTAATGTATTATTTTTGCACTTTTTCACGGAGCACTTAGGCATGTTGATCCGATAACGTACGGCACTCGACTACGGGCGCAACTGTGCTTAGAGGGATTTTAAGCACAGTTTTCTCGAGACACATTTTTAGCGCTGGTGGTGTATCTTGATGCGTAGGCCTAAAACAGTGATTCCCAAAGTTGGATGGACGCATTTGAGACGTTTTCTGTAACATTTACGCGGTAGGTAGTTAATAGCGTACCTATTTATGTGATAACCATTATGTTCTAAGAAGTCAAATGATAGTATTTTGTTTATAAATAACAGTTATAATCTTATAATAACATAAGCATCGTAGGCATTTATGTTTATACGTAGTTAAAATATGTTTATAGGAAATAAAAAAGTTAATGTACGTGTTTTTATTATTTTTTGTCACTATAATAATACCTATACTATTAGAGCTACTTATTGAATTGAATTCACTTTAGAAATTCTGCTTTTGTTAAGTTTATATTAGTTACAAATATTATTTGACAAACAGCAGAATCAATTAGCTATAAAGTATGTGTAGTACCCGTGTGGTGCCGGGTTAGAATAGCACCTCCCCCTTTCTTCCCGTGGGTGTCGTAAGTCGTAAGAGTCGACTCTGGGAAAGGGTTAGTGTATTGTGGGCGATGGGCTCTAGCAACCTGTCACTGCAATATCACGTTTAACTATCTGGTTACCCTACAATTGCAAAACGTAGCACTGGATTTTTGAATTCACGCGCTCTGCCTACCCCTCTTGGGAATACAGGCGTGAGAATATGTATGTACAGTCAGCGTCTGATACATGTATACACTTTAGTACCTTTTCTAATTAACCTCATATTTGAACTCTCGCATGAAATTGTCACTGCGATCACAGTGAGAAAGTACCAAAGTGTAACCATGTATCAGACGCTGACTGTACGTATGTGTATGAATTTTATGTCCACGGTAAAGACATCTATCCTGTAGCCTCTTAGTATTTGCCGTCGACAACACATATTTTTTCGATTAAATAGCACTTCCGTGTGAACAACGTAACATAAAGCTGGATCTACGCTAGGCGAACCGAGCACGAGCTAAACACAATTCTTCTGACGGCCGAATAGCCAAGCGGTTAGAGAACCTGACTGTGAAGCTTGAGGTCCCGGGTTCGATCCCCGGTCGGGGCAGATGTTTGTATGATGAATACGAATGTTTGCTTTCGAGTCTTGGATGTTTATCTATATATTATAAGTAAGTTTATCCGTTGTCTAGTACCCATAACACAGACATTAAATTGCCTACTTTGGGACTAGGTGATTGGTGTAAAAATTGTCCAGTTACATTTATATATTCTAAAGATGGTCGCAGAGCACAGCGAAATTCGAGCATTGACCCGCTGCTATTGATCTGTGTCGCACGCGTGCAGTAATATGGCCTTCATGCTCGCACAGTATGACACACGTGCTCGAGTGCAAGAGAGGACAATATAGCGTGCTACAGAGATAGATAACAGCGGCTCAAATTATAAGGCTCGAACGAGCGCGCTACGGGCATTTCGGGTCGTGCTCGGCTACGTTCGGGCTGTTGTCGGTTTTTTGACGAACACAAAGGGATTTCCTTCGCACTCGCAATGTGCTCGTGGACTTGTTTAGTGACAGAGTTTAGCCGATCCTCATGGAAATTTGCGGTTCAATAGAGCGTATACTGTGTCGGTTTAGGTAATTAAATTAAAGCAACCAAACTTTATGTCAGATTTGACAGGTTAAGAACGTTTTTTTACTACCCAACTTTTTTCGGATGTTCAAATAGTTTAGCAAAGGAATCTTCGTAATATTTATTTATCTGATGAACGTTAGTGTACTAGTTTCGATTGTTTCTGGTATTAGGTAAATTTAGGCACCAACAAAATATTTTTTACTGTTTCCTTCCTTTGCTAAATTTTTTGAATATCCGAAATAAGTTGGGTAATAAACAAAAAACGCTCTTAACCTGTCAAATCTGACATAAAGTTTGTTTACTTTAATTAAAGTACCTAAACCGACACAGTATAGTATTCTCGAGGTTTGTCGATACCATTAGAAGAAAGTTCTTTAATTACCCAGTTGCTTCTTGATTTCTCAAAATGATCAGCAAATCTAAATGTTTTTCATTGGATCTCATTTTATGTAAATTTGTAGATGCCCAACGTCTTGGCTTTTTTCTATTTGTGCTGACCACCGCTATAATAATCGCTGCAACAGTGGCAGCTGCAATATTATTATTACCGTCCATATTCGCCAAGAGCCACGAGCGCGAGCGCACTGCGGAAAACTACGTTCGACGACAGTCATCATTGTAGGTTCATTGTACGTCCACATTTGACTCCGCGAACGACGAAGCCAAGAACGGTGCTTCGCTCGTGCTCGGTACGTCTAGCGTAGACCCATCTTTATAGGAACTCCATTAACAAAAAGTATTTACTCCGCGAAATGAGAACGCTTTAGACGTCTTTTTCGTATCGTACCTCTTTCACAACGAGTTAAAAGAGAAAAATTATGGTACTGGCCGTTATTTTCAAAGGAAAAGAACTAAAAAGAAGAATTCCAAAGGATCATTCCATATCTGAATCAAATACCACAAGCTTTTGTCAGGCAACCTGTCCATCTCCATTAGCTCCGACCATGGCCAAAATTCAATAGTGAAATAGTCCGGAATTTTCAAAATTTTCAAGTAAACCTGACAAAAAAACAGTAAAATTAAATTAAAAACTTTTATCAAACTCATAGACATGGCTCTAGTTTTGAGAAAGGCGGTTTTGCCCAAAAACGTATCGTTGTTGAAATGCATTAAAGGGCGCACCCTTGCCACCACAGCCAACAAAAACAGCCCAACACCTCTCGGTAAGTGTATCAAATGTATTTTCACCTGTAATTTATGTATTAACTTTTAGAAAATAAAATTTAGTTAGTTTCATAGCTATTCAAATCTGGTGCCCCTTTTCTAGTTGCTAGTGTAAATAATTCATTTTATTGTTACTAGTGTAAAACCGGTAAGTTTAGGGTAGCATCACTATTTAGTTGATTTAATGGAACATGCCGTTTTAAACACGATCATAGCTCACAAGAGCTAATGATTAGCTAGGAAATAAATGTAAGAACGAAAAAGCAATAATTAAAAAGTATTACTCTTAGCATGTTTTATTATGAAGGTATTTGATGTAGTTAGAAACGATTGCTAAATATTACGAACGAAACCTCTAATTCAGAACTAGAAAGTAGCTTAAAAGTTTCGTCTTACAGCATAAAATAAATGAAATACTACGCTGTCATAGCTGTCATATTTTGCCATTTTTTAGACTTTACACAATAATCTAAAGCCCTTTGGCTATACCATAATGATAATTCTTACTTTCGTTGACTTCTCATGGCTGTGTTTTACCTTC
Source organism: Adoxophyes honmai (assembly GCA_005406045.1). Taxonomy (NCBI): domain Eukaryota; kingdom Metazoa; phylum Arthropoda; class Insecta; order Lepidoptera; family Tortricidae; genus Adoxophyes; species Adoxophyes honmai. The sequence continues at coordinate 19,893 of BHDV01072572.1, read as the reverse complement.
CGTTTACTTACGGTTCACGCTCGCCGCTGGTGTGTTATTTCGGAGAACGGTGGTTGCCGCCGAAGGATTTCCAAGCTATATGACTCGTCGACACGCACCTCGTTCTTCTGAATAGCATGAGCCACCAGCCGGCGTTGATGACGAGTATATAGCATGGATCTCCTTTGCAGTAGCGAGCCGCGGTAACGCCTGCACGTTCGGTCCGTGTTGCTACGGGAGGACGACGCTACTGTGCTGCGGGGACGAAACTCTACTGGCGCGCTGCTATGCGAAGGACGCAAAGGACAGCAAGAAGGACTCGCCCTGCACCTGCCCCGCCTGCGGGCCTTGCGGGCCGTGCGGACCCTGCGGACCCTGCGGACCCTGCGGACCCTGCGGACCCTGTGGGCCTTGCGGACCTTGCGGGCCTTGTGGCCCATGCGGCTTCCCGTGCGGGCCATGTGGACCTTGCGGACCATGTGGACCTTGCGGACCATGTGGCCCACGGTGCCCTTGCGGGCCGTGCGGCCCCTGCGGGCCTTGCGGGCCGTGCGGCCCGTGCGGCCCGTGCGGTCCTTGCGGACCTTGCGGCCCATGCGGGCCCTGCGGACCTTGCGGGCCCTGCCGCTGCCCGTGCCCCTGCCCGTGCGGCCCGTGCGGGCCCTGCGGACCCTGCTGCCCCTGCCCCTGCCCGTGCCCCGGCAAAGCGCCACCAAAGAAGTGCCAGTGCGGCGCCTGCCTACAACACTCTAGCCAACCGCCGTCATCGCCCGTGAAGGCAGACGTTAACATGCAGGAAGAAATCCAAATAGAGAAAGAAATACCGGAGCGCCAAGGTGCCGTGGCGTGTGCTGGCAAAAGCGCCGCCAAAACTGTAACGTGACGTCATACTTTGTACTAAGATACATTAGATGTTTCGATGTAATGAATTAGCAGTTTCATTAATCATGAATCAATTATGAATAAATTATATTGATACTATCCACCATTTTTTATTTTAGCTGTAAGAACCTAGGTTGAGGTCCGTAGCGCTTTGGATTATTTCAAACTTTAATCGAGGTCAATAGCATAACAATACTTTGCAGCGGCGGGAGTGTTTAGACGCAGCCTGAAGGATGCGGCGATGATCAAGCCGCTGAGTCACTTGAAGTGCAAGACGAAGCAGCTGCAGCTGCCGCGGGGCCGGGGCGCGGGCCGCCCGCACGCCCTGCGGCGCAGCATGTCCTGCCCCGCATTCGGCTCGGCCAAGCGCCGGCCTTTCGTCCCGCGCCACTCAAGTCTCCCTAGAACCAGGCGCGTTCGTCTGGAGAGCAACCTTCTCTCGAAATACCAAGTGTCCTCTCCCCTAGCCATGCTCTCTGCGGTCTCATTCCTGAATTCGCGCGTCGGTTTCGCGATAGCCAGACGCGGCTTCATGAGCAACGCTGCGTACTGTGGACCGTGCGGGCCCTGCAAGCCCTGCTGTTCTCCTTGCTGTCCCCCTTGCTGTTCGTTCAGGACGCCCCCATGCGGCTCGCCGTGCAATCCATGCGGCACCTGTCTCCCTCCGCCCGGGGGCAACCACGCGCCCCAATGTCTTCAATACATGACTGGTTATTACTACTATCCTTACGGCACTTGGTTCTGCGGCCCGTTCCACGTGGCTGGCAAATGCGTGCCCGTTTCTAGCACTAGTGTGCCGCCTCAGTGCTGCCCGGCCAGTTGCTGCTCGTGCTGCATCTCGCCTGCCGCCGCGGCTGCCTTCATGCAGGGCGCTATGCCGATGCAAGGCACGCAAGACACCTCCACTCCGTCTCATGTCGAAGTACCTTTGGAGAACTCTACGAACGCAAATAACGCTTCTCCAGCTGAAGATCCCTCGAAGAAATCACCACGTCCAGGCCTTTCGAAGTTCTTCCCTTTCAACTCTTCCACCGTTGCTATGGGCGCTAAGGCTGCGGCTTTCCCCAAGCAAGACGATAGCACGTCATGCTTCGAGAAAAAGTACTCGCACAAGATGTCCGACGGGGCTCGTTTGTCTTCTAGTTCAGACTCTTCCAAGTTCCATTACTATCCCAAGTTGAACACTCCTCCTACGCGGAAGTACAGTCGCTGTGCCACCGATTTCACGGCACCTAAAACTTCTTCTCCCATTCGGCGTAAGCACACTAGCAGACAGCAGTACGTTTGGAAAGTTCTAGACAAACCAGAGTCCAAAACTCAGAGCAGACCGATTCCCACTAAATTCTATCCTACTACCCCCCTCGCCCAATTCAAGCCGTACGATTTATAATGGCTCTGAATAGAATCTAAGCCAGTGATGTTAATTTAAGGCCTACAGCACAACCCCGTGTTCTGATACGGGGTCAATCAATTTGGCCCTTAAATGAGCCGCTGGTGCAAACACTTTCATGCCGTAGGCCTTAATACTCTTGTGCTGTTGAAATATTTAAGAACTTAAAACCCGGGCTGCGTCTTTGGCATCGTGGTGCTGCGGCTCCTTTGATTCAGAATCTGGCGTTGGACCGCAGCACGGGTAAAAGATGGAGCTCGGGCTTGAAATACCAAAATGTTACCAACACTAGCACTTTAACATCTAATTTTAAGCAATAAACACACCATTTCACTTCCACTGTTTCTGTAGTCTTTATTTGGCTCAGGATGACTTTGGCCACAGTTTCATTTCGTCACTTTCTTAAGTCGTCTACAGTGCCATGTCGTCAGCCAACAATTCCTAAATCGTCACCTTCCTAACTCGCCCACTTTCTGATGTCGTCAATACCCCATTTTGTCTACATTCCTATTTTAACCACAGTGCCAACTCGTCCACTTTCTGATATCGTCAATGTCCCATTTTGTCTACATTCCTATTTCGACCAAAGTGCCAACTCGTCCACTTTCTGATATCGACCTCAGTGCTACTTGGTCAGCATCACCAGTGCCAACTCGTCCGCCTTCCTATATCGACCACAGTGCCAACTCGTCCGCATTCCTACCACAGTGGTACGATAAAAACGATAAAGTAGTCTACTAAAAGGCAGTGCTTTTTAACCGACTTCAAAAAGGAGGAGGTTCTCAATTCGACCTTTTTTTCTGTTTTTTTTTTTGTGTATGTTACTCGATAGCTCGGAGACCCGTGGACCGATTTTAATTATTTTTTTTAATCGAAAGGGTATAACTCGAAATTGGTCCCATTGGCACGAACCCGGCACCACACTTGCCTAAGTAATAATAATTTTGCTAAGTGTATGTATACATAGTTGACGAGTTAGCACTGTGGTCTAAATAGGAATGTTGACCAGTTGGCACTGTGGTCTAAATAGTAATTGTTGACGAGTTGGCACTGTGGTCTAAATAGTAATGGTGACGAGTTGACACCATAGACTAATTAGGAATGTTGACGAATTGGCATTGTAGTCTAATTACGAATGTAAACGAGTTGATACAGAGGCCCACGTAGGAAAGCGGACGAAGTAGGGAAGTGACGACATAGGAATGCTGGCGAATCGGAACAGTAGACCATATGCGAATGAGAACGACTTAAGAAGGTGACGAAATGGAACTGTGGCCGAAGTCATCCTGAGCCCTTTATTTATCTTCCACAGAAACCATCAATGCGCATTCACCGCCACTAACGCGTTCTCGTGACTTTCACCCGGTGCTGCTGTCAAATTAGCCATATAAACGCATATGCGTTCACCGCAGCTGAAAAAGAAGTGGCAGTGAATGTGTCAGTAAAGCCAAACCAGTATTTTGTGAAGTTTTTCAAGGGTGTTCTTCTTGGAGTAAATTTTTGAAGTGGACCTTCTCAAGACATTAAAAAGATGGCCCTACTTCTGAAGTGGATGGTCTGGCTTTAGTACCGTAGTGAGCTAGTTGCCTATTTGCTTTTCAGATTAATTCGTAGCATTTCAGGTTTACCAAGGTGAGCAGTTGAGTGACGTGGCAGCAAAGTCAGGTTAACGCATTCACGGTCACTTTCAGTCTAACCTGTGCTTCCCAAACTGGTAACTTATTCCAACCCTTGGTTCACCTGGGATTAGGAATACTGACGCAGACCCGTGGTTCACCTGGGACTGGGGATACTGACAGACCCGTGGTTCACCAGGGACTGGGGATACTGACAGACCCGTGGTTCACCTGGGACTGGGGATACTGACAGACCCGTGGTTCACCTGGGACTAGGGATACTGACAGACCCTTGGTTCTGTCCCGGGACTGTGGTGGTGCCCTTGGTAAACCTCAGGTGTACCAAATATCATCTGGCTTAACACGACAGGACGCGTGTAGAGTTGAGCGCGAGCTAAACTACCCGTCACTGTCTAACTAGAGATGTTAGAAAGAGACTGGCAGTCCATCATGCGTGCGAAAAGACTCGTGTGTTGCTGTGCTGTGCTGTGCTGTGCCTATAGAACAAGGGTCTCTTGTTTACCTAGGTGAACTTCTTAGGTGAATTCTGGGTCAGGAAGAGTTCGAATGTCTGCGAATTTTTGACGAAGTTGGTGAATACGTTGGTGGCTGTGAATGCGTTTAACATTGAGGTTGCAAAAATCTTCTTGACTTAGGGCCCGTTCAGACGGACAGCATTTCAACTGCAACCCAGCTGCAAAGTGGCAGTTCCGGGGCTGTTCTGATGCAGTTGGAGGAACTGCAAACTCATCTGCAGTCCGCTTGCAGGTGTCATGCATTTCTGTCAACCGCAGACCAACTGCAATCTTGGCTGCACTTTTGTAACACTGTCGTATTGCAGTTGGTACGACTGTAATATAACTGCAATGCCGTTTCTTGCAACACATTGGTTATCTATTTAAACACTACTCACATTATGAGCAGTTTTATTGCAGTCGTATTGCAGTTGCTCCAAGTCGTATTGCAGTCGTATTGCATTACAAAAGTGCAGCCAGATTGCAGTTGGTGTGCGGTTGACTGAACTGCATGACACCTGCAAGCGGACTGCACAATGAATTTGCAGTTCTGATGCAGTTGGTCCAACTGCATCAGAACAGCCTCGGAACTACCACTTTACAGCTGGGTTGCAGTTGAAATGCTGTCCGTCTGAATGGGCCCTTACTGTGATGTGACTAAAGTAGTTAATTATTGATAATCAACTCTTTCCGCTAGAAAATCGACTTCTTACAGACTCTTTCTGGGTATGAGATGTTGACGGGGCGAGGTAGCACGTGGCAGCGTTACGCAATGTTAATTCTTCACACCTGCAGTCCTTGCTGACTTGTGATACCGTCACCCTCCCCAACGACTCTCACGCTCGAGGCCGCTGGCTGCAATATCAAGCCGCGTATCGACTGCGCGCGGCAAACCATCGAACATTGGCTCGCGCGGTGGCCGCGCATATGGGGACGGGTCCGCCGCGCGCAGTCGATACGCGGCTTCATAGTAGCAAAATACCAGATAGCCGGATACTCCAGATTAATTGTTTTGCATTCCTATAATTTGTCACATAAATTTGCTATTCACAGAAAAGCTTTAAATTCAGATTTCCGAATTACCGTATTTTCAATATCTGTTACATCACGCTTGTATTCCAAAATGGGGTAGGCAGATAGTACAAAACTAAATCTATTTTACGTTGCGTAGCCACTTCTAGCGTTTTTGGCTTAACGATAGTGTGATAGTGGCAGGTTGCAAGCCGTTTGTCTAAAATATACCTAAATTCTTTAGCCGCGTTTTACATCCACGGAAGAAATTGTGAGGTGTTATTCTTAACACTGCAACCACACGAAAACATAAATATACGATCTTAAAACATGGTACTGAAAATTTAGTACAATGTTATACAAAGAATCTGGTATTTTTCTGCTATGGTATTTTCAGCCACAAGTTTCTCTCATATCCAGTGAGGGTTTCGTACAGTCGAGTTCATAAATATATGAGCAGACAAATGCCCAATATGTAAACTTTTGCACGTTATTGTCAATGTCATAAAGGTGTACAGATATTTTTGAACCCTCAGTTTTGCTCAAATATTAATGAACTCGACTGTACGAAGTTATCAGACTGTAGTTTATACGAACTGGCTGTGAACGGTGATAGCTGGTTCAGCACTTTATAATTAGTAGTGCAACTAATATCATGAATATCATGATTCATGGGTCACCTCACGCACGCTTCGATTTTCCATACTCACTTACTAAAAATAGCAAATATACTTTATCGGTTTAGGTAGCTAAAACAATATAAACAATCTTGACATGTCTTTTTGTTGAAATACACAGTCTAAAAATGAAAATCGTTACATTATACAATTCAATTATGAAATTAAATGATTTTTTCATACCTAAATTGTAAAATGTAAAGATTTCGATTTATAAAGTGTACGTTTAAATAAAAAGACACATCAAGATTGTTTACAGTGTTTTAACTACCTAAACCGATAAGGTATAGTGATGTTTATTCATACCTATTCATATTTATTTGGCAATATTCAAGTACACAAAAATATATTACCTCTTAACGCCCGAGCGGCGGGACTGATTTTAATGAGATTAGGTAGCAGGTTAATATTGGGTTAGCAAATAGACTCCATTTTATCCTGGATAAATAAATAGATCCCGCGGGATTGTTATAGATCAACGGAAATGATCTTGTGGGCAACAGATACACATAATGCTCACGCATTCTCTTATTTTCGTATCTCTTGGAAGCCAAATTCTTGGTAGATTGGTATTCTATTCTATTACATTTAATTACGAATAGCAAAGGCAGCGAATGAGAGTTTAATGTCATTGTTAGTGTAGTCTATTTCTATAGTGTGACTACCGAAAGTTGTCAAAACAACTTCAAGCTACACCATTGATAGCTATTGAAGTACATTACTAAAAGCCTATTGTATTGATATTGTTATTTTTGACAGGGCTTGCATAAGATCTCAAATTAGCTTATTCACATAAGTTTATTTTGTAGCTCTGTATACCACAATGACTTTGACAAAACATAGGCCACAGGCATTCTGTGACCGAGGAAGTGTGGCCATAGGCTACTTTTGCATTAGGGATTTGAGAATATAACGTAACGAAGATTTGTTATGAAAGAACATCACTTGCACACTCCATTTTCCATAATTATCCATGTCAATGTTAACTCCTCAATTAGCGATCGTCCTTTCAGCCGCTTCCATGACGAAGAGCTTTCGGAATCATTTAAAGGCTGTGTTCCGAATGCCGTCTATCAAGATAGAGAAGGTTTCTTTCGAGGAAACGGAAGCGAAGATCAAAGATGGATGCGGTCGCAACGGTGCCCTCGGCACTGCCTCCTGCCCTGACCTTTTACAGTCCAGAGCTGACGAACCAACCACGCTGGAGAACATGCTGCAGGCACGCTCGTCCACGATCGTACTAGAAAAACTCGAGAATGTCGCTTATCAAAATGCAAAGCAAATACTGTCTCATTTCGTCTGCCCATCCGCCGCGCTGCCTCCAACCGATAAAAGCCCAACTTCTCTAAATGACATGGAATCTGGCCTCAGGATCGAAGACATTTTCAGCGCCTTCGCTTGTCCTCAAATCCCCCCCGGCTTACCAAACGACGATGGGTGTAAGTGCACCCAGTGCGCTGACGGCTGCTACCAAGTCACCTTCGATACGCCACGTCTCTGCAACGGACCCGTCTGCTGCGGCTATCATAACATGGACCAAAATAATCAGAACTATTACCCTACCTGCCAACATAATGCAGGGAACTACCAAAATTCAGGGCAATTTGACTACGGCTCCTACCAAGGATGGGGCCAAATTGGAGCCTGCAACCTTTGCTGCTGCTGTGCAACTCCAAACGCCAACACCAACTCGGGGCAAACTTTCTACGCTCCCTGCAGTCCGGAAGCTTTCCATAATGCCTCTCATGCGTGCATCGGCGCTGTGCTCTGTTCTAACGCAGCGCCTGTGGACTGCATCAATATGCCAGCTAATTCTGATTGTCAAACATGCTGCGGCTGCTGCCACCATGGCTGGGACAACTATCAGCAACCGTACCATACTCCTAGTCAATACGGAGAGTGCCACTGCCAATGCTGTTGCTGTGCCGCCCAGCTCGCTTCTCCAGACTACACAGAACCCTACAGCAACAACTACGAGACTGAGTGGGGTAACTCCTATGACACCATACAGTGCCAATACGATCCTTCTTGGTGCAATTACGGATGCGGCTACAACCTCTGGGGGGCATCATGTCAACATTACTCTCCGTACCAGTATGCTGGCTACGCCCCAAACGCTGCTACTTACGAGAACCCTGCCGCGCCATGCTTAGAAGCCCCATGCGAAGCGGAGCCTGCAGAAAGTCCCAACGAAGCTGCAAGCGTCCAGGATCCTAAGCAGCTTCCTGAACCCCCAAAATGCATCAAGAACATTTCATATCCAGCTTCTGAGGCAGCAACGGCGTGTTTTTGCCCTGATTGCGCGAAGAACGCGCCTAGTTCTGATAACGCCAACAGCAAGAGCAATTCTGATGGGGCGATAGAGAAGCCTCTTCCTCCGCCGCGTTGGCACGGCATCAACCCCACTTTGGCCAAAACCTACCCCTTTAACAGCACGACTCGAAAGTACCATCAGCGTACGTCCCCCGTCACTCTGGCCAGAGCCGCCTTCGCGCTATCTACGCAGCAAGCCGTCAAACCAGTTGCTCCTGACCCGAAAACCAAGGAATCGGATGAGGTGGACATGCCACAAGTGTGGAGCTTCCCTGAATCTTACAAGCGCTTCTTCAAACGCTTGTCTACAGCGAATACTATAAACTTGAGAAGTGATGATGAACATAAGCCAACTAAGCGCTCTTGATGCGCCACGAGAAATCTCGGGGAAAAGTGACGTTTGTTTCAATGAGTGTCTGAAGCCATGTATTGATCCTGCTATTGTTAACTTATTTAAATATCTGAGGTTTTTAAGAAAATAAAGCTACTTTACACCTAAACGATTTTATTTTATTGCAGTCAGTCATAGTTAAATAAAGCTAGGTACTCATCTGCGAGATGTAACCGTTGTTACGTGTTACAGTAACGGTTACAGCTTGCAGATATGTATTTGTTGCCGATCAGTATGTCAATTGCACTAATAGCAATATTGTTGATGGGATCCGATAGCAGCAGTCGTATCCATTGATATACAATAAACTTTATTGTATGTCAATGGTCGTACCGCACATTGAAATTTTCACTGATACTGATAAACACATATAATACGAATCGCACAACCATCGATCGTGCAAAATTTTCGATCATACCGATACAATCGCCGTATAGTGTAGCCGGTGTAGGGATATAATAACGGCTCCATTTCTTGCGTAGATGTCGTAACAGGCGACTAAGGAAATAGGTTTAGGTATGCTTAGGCTTAGGTGACACAGGCCAGCAACCTGTCATTATTCTACCTCTTCTATATAACTATGCTAGAAGTGGCTTCGAAGCGTGATATTGGATATACCTAGTTATGATAATGGTTTTGTTTATGTCACGTTTCGTGTGCTTTACCTACCCCATTCGGGAACACAGGCGTGATTATATGTATACAATCATACACACACTATCGATAACATCCATAGCGTTGTTTGCTTAGCTTGTACTGACTGTCGGACAATAATATCGTATCCTATAAATAATTTTGCTGTTTGCATTTGTTTTGCTGATTGTATCTATAAAACAGACCGCATCACTACTATCGATAGCGCTATAGTAAATTATTGTGGCTGTTTAGTTGTTAGGGTAACTATCGATAGCGGAAAACAGACAAATCGATAGCACCATCGATAGTATCGATGTGACTAAAAAGTATCGACTCCATATTCGGCGGAAAATTAAGCACACACACACGGCTTTTATTCACACCTCGTCTTGGACTAAATACCTTCCTGCATCAATGCACCTCATTCACACATTCATCAAGAGCTCGGATTCAAGAGCTTCGAACGAGGCTTCCATGAGGCTTCGAATAACTGGAAGTGTGGTTGCACATGGGTCATTTTAATTTTAGATCGATAGTGCTCGGGATTTGATGAAAAGAAAACCACATTTATTTTGGAGAAATCTATCTTTACTCAGCGTAATAATTGTAATTTGAATCCTGGAAATTTAGTTTTGAATTTTTAATGTTAATCAAAACTATCGTTTAAAAACCGCTACATTATTACCGATTCGTTTGTCGCAACCCTACGCAAGCCGTCCGCCATTGTCCGCCATTTTGTATGACAGTATTGTTGCACCGCGAGTGGGGAATTATTGGTTTTAATTCACCCAAATCAGACTTATCCGGCATGAGGACATGTGTTTTGTGAATATTTAACTTCCACATTCATTATGGAGGAGGAATATGTTGACCAGCAGGACTCTGTGATGAACGAAGTGGTGAACCGTGGTGGTGATGGATCCGATGGTATCGGCGATATTTCTAAGGATTACGGTGATGTGAACTTCGATGATGGTTATGAGGATGATGAAGGAGGCAACGGCTTCAGGGGCGGCCGCGGCCGTGGAAATTTCAGGTGAATATCCGTATATTTTTACCAAAATTAGTTTAGCATTTGGCGCGATTTTTTTCTTATTACGTCGTTTATTCGATGAATATTAAGACATTTATGCTTTAATGAGCGTGTTGAATGGATTTCTTAATTAATTATTCAGTTATTTACTGTTTTTGACTGGTAGTATGGTATTTCTCTTGCATTAGCTGTGTTACATTTCGTTTTACTTTTATGTCCATGTTGTGCTCAACCAAGGTCGAACAACTCTATTTAGATAGAATAAATGCGATATAAGTATCATTTGATAAGCTTTGGCTTCACTATTTTCATGCTATTGATCAATTATTATGCTGATTTCACTAACTTGTGGTGCCATAGTAACAGATCCACTAATAGATTCAACAAACCTATTTAAACATTGAGCCATAACTTAAAGGACCTCTATGTAGGAGCTATGCGATATTTTACTATTAATTTAAACTTCTCTTAGTTCTGAACTTGAAATTCACATGAAATGCAGTCACATATAAATAAACATGCATCAATCCATTTAAATCGAGTTTAGTGCAACATAATCTTGTTTATTTTGACACTGAGTGTGCCTTTCATCACTGTTGTGGCGATGTGATGTGTATTTCCGAAAGTCTGATGGTTTTCTGCAGTGATTTTAAACTTTCTAGTAATTTTGGTGCAGCATAGTTAAATGAATGCATAGTTAAAGGAATTTCATCAAATATTTTCTAGCTATTTTACGTTAATGTTAACTTTAAAGCCATGAAATCCTTACTAATATTATAAGTCAGAAAGTGAGTTTGTTTGTTTGTTCCGCTTTCGCGCCGTAACTACTGAACCGATTGCTTTGAAATTTTGCAGACATAAAGATAGAAGTCCGGATTAAATAATAGGGTACTTTTTATCCCAGAAAAAATTGATGTTCCCGAGGGAAATCAAAAATATAGTTTGCTTGATAGATCGATATCAATCGATGATAGATCAATATAGATCGATAGATGATAGATCGATGGCGCTGTGTGTCGTTTGAAACGAGAAGTTTTCTTATAATTGTGCTTTATACCGCAATATAACCGAGTTCCACGCGGGCGAAGCCGCAGGCGGAAAGCTAGTATTACATAAACAAAACTGTAACTTTGATGCTTTGCAGTCACTTTCAGCATAATTTCAATTTCAACATAGCCAAAGTTGATCAATTCACATTATTGTTACAATTTGCTGTTTTTATCTACCAAAAAAACTCATTTCTAACTCTTTGCTTTACTGCGGCAAAATTTTCTGTCCTCCCTATCTTACCATAACTAAATCTATAGCTGCGTCTACACTAGGCAAGTCAAGCACCTGCCAAACACAATTCATCTAGTTTGTACGGTCAGCTGCAGAGAAAGGTAACCCCCCGCCCATACAATGTTTCGTTACTAGGGGGTTACTTTTCTCTGCAGCTGTCCGTACCAACTTAACAGACAAGCAGTTTTTGTGGGAGCTTCATGCTTGTGGTTGCCGAGAAAGGCTTGACTTGTACTTGCCTTGCCTAGTGTTGGCGCAGGCTACACATTATGTGAAAAAAGGTGGTTAATTTAACAGCTGAGTGTGTTTTAATGTGTAAGCTCTCATTTGACTACTTACAATCAATTTGTCACAAAAGAGAAGTGATATTTGTCAACCCGAATGCACCTAAAGTTTAATTTCTATACAGATAAATTTAATTAAAGATTAAAGGATTTTAGGGTGATTGCATACCCAAAGGGTGAAGGGGCTCCTATACAACGGTTGTGATTTTTTGCAGTTTTTGGTATAAAAACCTTCAAGCTCGAGTCTAACTCGTACATAGCTGGTTTTTGTTAGTAGACATCAAGCAACTGAGTTGACTTGAAGCTTAAAATGCTAGAAGTTGCTATGAAGCATGAGAAAGTCGTGGTTTTGTCTATGTGGTGATGTTTTGTGTGCTCTAGTCCAGCGTTTCTCAAACTTTTTTAGTGACGGAACCCTTTTGGAAAGCGAAACACTTGACGGAACCCTACAAAAAAACAGCAGTTTTTAAAAGTATTATTTATCCACCCGTCCATCCATGTATTCGCCGCGTCAAAACTTTCGATCAGAGAATGGCGTTTTGTTTTTTTTTCTAAATTCTTATGGAACCCCATCAGGGACATCACGGAACCCTGGGGTTCCGCGGAACACACTTTGAGAATGGCTGCTCTAGTTTGTCTACGACACTTAAGAAATCATGTGTGATATAGGTATGTGTGTGTACATAGATGTTCAATATAGGAAAGTTAAAGGTTGATTTTACATTAAAATAAGGGCAAATGAACTTGCATAGCTGGAGCTAAGCTCGTACAGTAGAATACTAAAGTCTAACTCTTTAAAGGTGGATTGAAGCCTTATTATAATTATATTATGAACTTTAAGAAAAAACATACATTGAGACTATTAAAAGCCGAGTTTCACAGCCAATTGTGATTGAACACTACAATGGCAGGCGCTTGTTCAAAAATCTCATTGTTCCCAATAAGCACCAATTATTTACAAAACAGTTGCAGGCTTCAAGAACACTTGCTACTAGCAACATTGTAATTTTGCATTTACCTTATCTGGGCCAATCAACTATTTTGTGCTGTTATTCTGTCCCATAAGTCAGGGGACAACTGTGATAGAGTTGCTTAGAAAAAGGTTGTAATTTAGGTCCCGTTCTATGCTCAGGAGATGCGCCATAAAGAAATGCGTACAACTGTAAAAAAAAACTTAACTTATAGCGGATTATATTCTAGAAAATCACAATTTTACTCGGTTAGTCAGGAGACGTAACCATGGCAACCAGGGACATAAAATAGTTGATCGACCCATCTAATTTTTATGAAATTTGAGAAAAAAAATTGTACCACAAAAATACATCAACCCTGTGGGATTGCGATGAAATGAGTTTACTCAGACATTGTTGCTGGCAACATCTATACCTTATCGGTTTAGGTAGTTAAAACAATATAAACAATCTTGACATGTCTTTTTGTTGAAATACAGTCTAAAAATAAAAATCGTTACACTATACAATTCAATTATGAAAGTAAATGATTTTTTCATACCTAAATTGTAAAATGTAAAGATTTCGATTTATAAAGTGTATGTTTAAGAGGGCGCACACATTTTTTACGAACGTAATATAAGATCAGGTGGGGGAAGAGAAATTCAGGGGCAGGGCAGGGGTAAGAGGCACCACAGACCATAACTCGTCGAGTTATGAGTGATTATGGTCTGTAGAGCCCTCTTATCCCTGCGTTTCTCTTCTCCCTCCTGACCTTAGTGGTTTTGGACCAATGTTTAAAAAATCGTGAAATGTAAATTAACTCATATTTAGCCATGAAAAAAATATGATTTGACTAAACATATTCTGTAAATTTACAATAAAATTGTTTCATTTGTAATTACATTAAAATCAATGAGAAAAAAAATAAAGTAATGGTTCAACTTTCAAATTATGTAAAATGATATTTGAATAATAAAAACCAATAATTTGATTCATGTTAATCCGTTAATCCCCAGTAGACTATATTGTCTATCAGATATTAACAAGTTTATATCGTTTATGGTAAATTTTAATGGCAAATTTTCAAGTGAAAGACAGCTCTGACGCGTATTTTTGTGAAAACCCTTCAACAAATTGGCTAAGTAAAAGAAATCTGTGAGGCTAATAAAATATTTTTTTCCGTTAATCCCTAGAAAAAGAGTTTATTTATATGTTACAGTAGTTTTTCTTTAAAAACTTAAGGATTTATAGCTTTCTAAAGCATTGGAAAAACATCAAAATCACCGAATTTTGTGTGCACGCTCTTAAATAAAAAGACACGTCAAGATTGTTTACATTGTTTTAACTACCTAAACCGATAAAGTATAGAGCATAATCTACCTAGTAGAGAGACTGATAGTTCTAGATTCCTACTGTGATACTGTAATTCTGTAGTGCCTATATTTAAATCAGGATTACACCTGTGCCAAGCTGAGTTCGTTTGCTAGTATCATAACAAAGATGTCCTTCAGGCAGTGTTATTTAGGTTCTATAGTGGGTCAGGAATCAACTGGTCTGACAGTACAAACTAGGGTCAGACTGCATCAGGATTCTCAATTCAAATTGCAAAATTTCTGCTCGACAACAAACCTCTCCCATTTTCTGATTTATCTGACTACTAAAAACTTTAAAAAATATGCTGGAGGTGGCCATGGAACGTGAAATAGTCATGGTTTTGACTATGTAGCGTTTCGCGCGCTCTGCCTACCCCATTTGGGAATACAGGCGTGATGTATTAGCACTTATTGCCTGGAAATTCGAAATGTTAGTCACAAGTGTGGATAAATTGTTTTCACATCACCTATTCGGAACGGGGACTTTTCTTCTCCGCCAGGAGGGATCAAAGTGGCACTTTTCTGTTCAAGGACATTTGCTGTTTTATACTTGTTAAATGTTGATAGTTAAATGTATAATGAATTTTTTTCTTTATTTCTGTAAGATAAATGTTATTTTTTAGGAGTCTAAATAATCAAATTTCTTAAATTTTTAAGATCTTTTATTTTCCTCATAGGTGATGTGAAAAGCAGTATGTGTCACACGGTAGCAAAGTTATTTTCATCTTAGGCGTTAACACTTGAATCCCTCACTACGTTCTGGATTCTATTTTAGAATCCTTTGCTTCGTTCAGGATTCAATGTACGCCCTCGCCGTAAATATGTATTTTTGCTCCCTTGTGACACAATCTACTATTATTTCCCTTAGGGGCAGAGGGCGAGGTCCACCCCCCGGGTGGATGAACGGCCCCCCGCCCATGCGGTTCCGCGGGCGCGGCTACGGCCCCGGCGGGCCCCCGATGCGCGGCCGGGGCTTCTTCCGCGGCCGCGGGGGCCCGCGCTACGGCCCCAACAACGGGCCTAACTTCGATAACAACTGGGGGCCGATGGGCCCCCCGCCGCCGGGCATGATGGGAGGCCCGCCCCCGTTTGGCCCCCCGCCCGGCATGATGGGACCTGGAGGGCCTATGGGCCCCCCGCCGAATATGATGGGGCAGCCCCCGTTCGGAGCGCCTCCTGGCATGCCCCCACCTAATATGGTAAGTACATTTTAAACAAAACTACCCTGAGACTCACTCATAGAACTCACTACTCATGCTTGTTATATCGAGATTAGCTCGACATGTTTCGGGTCAATCCGTGACCCATCATCTGGAGCTACGCGCCACGGCAGCGGATAGACGCGCCTCCAGATGATGGGTCACGGGTTACGGAATGACCCGAAACATTTCGAGCTAATCTCGGTATAACAAACGTGACTAGTTCCGTTATGTCACTATGGTAAGTACACTTCAAAATGTCACGACAGTGCAATAAAAGCATAAATAAATCATTTTATCGGTTTATCCCCTGTGTGGTGTCGGGTTTAGAATAACACATCAGCATTTCTTTCGTGGATGTCGTTAGAAGCGACTTAGAAAATAGTTTTGGGTATGTTTTAGGCCAGGGCTGTCCAAACTAGAAGGGACCTAGGGCCAATGAAAATGACTAAATACGTTGGGGGCCGCAATATATTTGCTTATTAATGTATTTAAACAAAAAATATTCTAAAGGCCTCAATTCAATGATGATGATGATGATCTGGTCTGGACAGCCCTGTTTTAGGCGACAGACTAGCAACCTGTCACTATTGTACTTTCATCTGTGTTTAAACATAACAATTAGCTAAATGTAGCTATGAAACTTGAAATTGTCGTAGTTTTGACTAAATTACGTTTCGTATACTCTGCCTACCCTATTAGAATGTTGTTTATGATGATTATTGGTGATAGCTATCTAGTCGCGTGGGATTGTTGATGTTTTACAAATAACCCTGCTTTTGATACTTAGAGGCCCCGCACACTGGCCACTCAGTGGCGGCCACACTTGAGCGTCTAGTGGCCGCCACAAGCTGCGGACGCGTTTCTCCATACATTTTATACTGCATCGGCGCACACCGAGCGTTTGAGTGGCCGCGTTCGAGCCACAAGCTGCGGGAGTAAAAAAAGTGGCGGCGTGTAGTGGTCTGACTGAACCACTGGTGGTCGCGTTTAGTGGCGGCGCTTAGTGGCCGTAATGTGCGGGGTCTCTTAGTCAATAGTGTCCGACCGAAGCTTCGGCTTCGGCTTCAGCTTCGGCCACCTTCGGCCAAAAAACCACCTTCGGCCAAACCTTCGGCTTCGGCCAAAGCCGAAGGTTTGCAAATCGAGATTTGAAATTGAGCAAACGATGCCAGAGCGAGTTCGCCGGGCCGATCGCATTACTTGCAGTTAATTATATAACTTACTGACAACACATAACATAACAACATAGTCAAACTTGATTTAGAAACGAAAACCGCGCATAATTTACTGCCGTATTTTTTTTACTATTAGCAAATTCTCGTATTTCTTAGGGTCAACATGGGGTCAACACACCTTCGGCTTCGGCTTCGGCTTCGGCCGAAGGTTTTGATGAAAGCCGATTAATCGGCTTCGGCTGCGGCTTCGGCCAAAATTGTACCTTCGGTCGGACACTATTAGTCAATGAACCATGTAATTTTCCCCAGCCCGCTCCGGAGCTCTGGGTAGAGACCAAGTCCGAGGAGGGCAAGTCGTACTACTACCACGCGCGCACGCGGGAGACCACCTGGAGCAGGCCGCAGGAGGGGCCCGCCTGCAAGGTCATCACGCAGGCCGAGATGGAGGCCATGGCTGCCAACGGTGAGTGACCAAGATAAATGTCTGCTTGAGCCAAGTTGAGGATAATAGAGTTAGTAAAGACTAAAGGTATTAGGCCCTGTAGCCCCCTTCCTAACATGATGAGACAATCCACGTTCGGGGCGCCTCCTGGTCTGCCCCCGCCTAAAATGGTAAGTTCTCTTATGTATCACTAGCCGGCTTAAGCTCTCAAAGCACTGACAGCACGGCTAACACAGACCTACAAATGTCACAACAGCACAATAAAGCCTGAAAAATGTGCCTTTTGCTGCAGCCGAGTTGAGGATAAAGCTGGTAAAACTGAGGCATTTGTGTATACTCATTAGGCTTCCTGGCCACTGGAGTGGAGCGAGACAGGGCGGAGAGTGAGTTAAAAATTCATCAATTAAAATGCATCCACTGAAGAGGAGCAGAGATTTTATGCAGTTCTATTGGTGGATTTTTATCCCGCTCACTGCTCCGCTGCCTCGCTCCGCTCCAGTGGACAGGCAGTCTAATACTAGACTTCGAGCTGATACAACCTAACAGCAATAAAACTGTAACTAGTTTTGTTACCCGTTGGCTCGAAAAACTAATTGAAATTTGCTTGCAGGTCAAATGCCTGGTCAGATGTCGGCCCCCGGCAACATGGGCATGAACGGGCCCATGGGTCCCGGAGGCCCCGTGGGGCCTGGTGGTCCCGGAGGCCCGGGAGGCCCCGGTCCCGGCCCGGGCCCCGGCCCCGGCATGGGGCTCATGCCGGGCGTGAGCGGCATGCAGCCCGGAGCGCTGCCGCCTTTTATGACGCAGCCCCCGCCTTGGATTAAAGACGGTGAGTAGTACGATAGTGGTTGGTTTTGGACCGAATTGGCAATCACTAAGTAGTTTTTAGGGTTCCGTACCCAAAAGCCGCGTGGTGCCGGGTTAGAATAGCATATAGAATATAAAGGGGGAGGCCCTTTCTTCCCGTGGGTGTCGTAAAATTCGACTCTGGGAAAGGGTTTGTGTGTTGTTGGCGATGGACTAGCGACCTGTCACTGCAATATCACGTTAAACCATCTGGTTACCCTGAAATTGCTAAACGTGGCACTGGATTTTTGAATTCATGTGCTCGGTCTACCCCACATGGGAATACAGGCGTGAGAATATGTATGTATGTATACCCAAAAGATAAAACTGGATCATATTACTATTATTTCACTGTATGTCTCTCTGTCCGTCACCAGGCTGTTGATAGATGGACGGACAGACAGCAAAGTCTCAGTAATAGGATCCCATTTCCACCCTTTGGTTACGGAACCCTAATAATAATAACAAACTACACAAGCTGTGTAATTAGTACCGCACTTCGTTTAGTTTAGGATTTGTATTTCAACTGCCAAAACCTAATACATTTTTAAGCAATCGCCACAGAGACTGATACCTTTTGTACTGAAAACATTTTAAATAACCAACAGTAATAAGTGTTATTGAACTAATCATTTCCATCTTTTACCTTTGGATTACATAGTAAAATTCAAAATTTATCTGTTAATTTGTCTTATCTTAAAATAAACAGAGTGTGATGCAGTAATATTGCCCTCACGCTCGCACAGTGCGACGCTCGTGCTCAAGTGCGAGCGTGAGGGCAATATTACTGCACGCGTGCGACAGAGATAGATAGCAGCGGGTCAATGCTCGAATTTCGCTGTGCTCCGCTTAGTTTAAAAATAGACCTAACTTTTTTTTTTTTTTCAGGCAACACCAAAGAGAACAAGCCAGAGAGCATGAGCCCCGCGGAGACGGACGACGCGCCGCCCGGCGAGGGCTCGCCCGCGCTCGCGCCGCCCAACGGTATTACCTTGACGTTTTATCTTACAAGAATATTAGCTGTTAGATTTATTTGAAGAAAAAAAAATGTTTTTTTTTTATTTGGTCAAAGATGAGATGGTGGGATGAGATTTAGCCTAAAACATGGATGTGTGGAAAGAAAAAGGGGATTTTGCAGTGGGATACTTAACAAGTTATAAAAAAACGAAAAAGGAAATCATTTTTTTTTGTGTTATTTTAAAATGTGCATTCAGTTGAATGTAGGTTAAATTTAGTCTTGAGATAACTCCTTACTTGTGAGTAAATATGTTTTTATACGAAAAAGCGGATAAGAGTGATTCATTCCAAGAAAAAAAAACTAATAATGCTAAAATAATAATATGAAATTACAAATTTAGTAAACTGGTAGACCGAATGTTTTAAAGCCAAAGATACATTAGGCTACATTAGGCTGGACATCGCTCGACATGTCGCCTAATGTATCTTTGGTTTTAGAGGATAGGAGTCGCGTCACTTCTCCATACAAACGTAGTCTCCTGTTTTCTCCGTGAATAATGACATTAGACCAAAAAAAATTTTTTCATGTCGCCCAGGGGCTATGATTTGCTTTTATCGATTTTTTTTTCATTTAGAATATCGATAAAAGCAAATCATAGGGGCGTAGCCACAACAGATACAAAAATGTAAAAAAAAATTGCTCTAATGTCATTATTCACGGAGGAAACAGGGGACTACGTTTGTATGGAGAAGTGGCGCGACTCCTATCCTCTTAACTGTTGTTTGGCTGTCAGGCGGGCTGCAGTTCCCGCCGCCGGGCGCGTTCCCGGGCGCCGCCTACCCGCCGCCCGCGCAGCCCTACCCCGCGCAGCCGCCAGGTACGAGACTCTCCGAAACCTATACTAGAGACCGATAGGTACTTAAAAGATGGTAAACA
>BHDV01072566.1:26813-38281 GCA_005406045.1 Adoxophyes honmai | reverse complement strand
ACAAAATTCTTTGAATCTTCTGTCTGTAAAAGAAGGTGACACCCTATTTGAGGCCCTGGGCTAATTAGGATCATGGGGCCCCTATGGTTATCATTTGGTAAACTGGCAGGAACTAGGGGGCCCCATTCGATCGCGGGGCCCTGGGCACGTGCCCATAGTGCCCAGTGGAGAAGAGGGGCCTGGGTACAGTTCCCGGCATTAAAGACGATTGATTAACACACTGCCACGCACAGCGTAGTGCTGGAATGCGTGTTCTAAAGCGCAATACGCACACTGAATCGCGACACAACCCGGCGGCCTGTATGAAAATTATCCCAATAATAGAAAAAAACTTGCCGACATTATGTCGGTGGCCTGGCGGGCTCAGTGTGTATTGCTCTGAACGTTGCCTGTATTGCTCCGTTTGTATAGAAAACACGCACACTCCAACACACAGAAAATGCATACATGCGCGTTCATCCAGATCACGCGTCTACAAGCTGAGTGCTTAGTGTAAGGCCGGCCACATACATTGTATGGAAACTGAGATAGCGCCACCAAGCGGCAGTCTGCACAACTGTCGCGGTTGACACGTCTCCATACATTCTTCGCGTTAATTCGCAAATGAAATCGTTGTCGTTTCATGACCGTTTTTATTACACCAGGCACTCGGAAAAACATGCATCTCCGTGCGTGGGTAAGGCGCATGGTCACATCACACACCGAGTCACGCGGTGCCGTGCGTGATTTAGGAAAGGATTGACGTGTGTTTGAAAATGGATCTCGTCGTCGATTGATTTACGCCGTAAGTCCATAAAAAATGCAACGGTACGTGAGATACAGTATAACGACAGACAGACGGACGGACAGGGAAGCCTCAGTGTACGTAATACATAGAGTCCCATTTTCACTATTTGGGTACGAAATACGAAACCCTAAAAAGTAGACTAAAGGCGTATGATAGGCACGCGTACAGTCGACCAAGAAATTGGTCTACCCCCTCAAGATCGATATTCATTTTTCATTGGAACCTCATGAAACAAGAAGGTCGATTTCCCCTCGCCATTATGACAGTGACAATGTCAACCTATTTTGATCTCACAGAAACTTTTGTCAAAAGTGGTAGACCACTTTCTTGGTCGACCGTACCACAAACATCTGCCGTATGAACATCTTGGTGCGGTCGTACTCGTCCCCCGGCGCCTGGAAGTCGCGGTACTTGGGGAAGTATTTCTGGATGCCCGGCCCTCGCGCCACCTTCTGCTGCAGCAGGTCCTGCTTGTTCAGGAACACGATCAGCCCCGCGTCCAGGAGGAACCTGGAACCCAAAGGTTGTAGTGTTAGGGGATGTTCACTCTTCAGCTTGAACTCGAAGGTTGATTTGTTAGCAGGAGATACTCCTCAACTTAGGTTGGCTTTAGTGTCAGGCTGACGGTCAGCGCTGATAGACTTGAGGGTGTTATCAGACCAATGGATCGATCGTTGATGGACGGCATGGATCGATGGTAGAATGAAATAGTAGAATGGATTATAGCTATGTCGTGTTAAGCTTACGCTTGCGCACCTCTTTTCCCCATGGACTATTTAAAAGCTTGCCACGGTAGACGCCGGGGTGTGACGTCGTTACCAAACAGTCGCCAAACTCATGGCATATGCTTATCGGCCAACATATCGGTCAACGTCGATCGAAATTAATCTTCTGTTCTGGTAGCTTTAACTGATCAACAGAACCCTGCCTTCATTCCATTCTACCATCGATCCATGCCGTTGCTCAACGATCGATCGATTTATCTAGTAGAAACTATTGCATTCTACCATCGATCGATGCCCTCACCTGCTCTGCCAGACGTCCTCGAAGAGCGTGAGTGCCTCCTGCAGCCGGTTGGTGGTGCCGTCTTCCCGCAGCGTCTGGTCGTAGTCGCTGGACGCTACCAGGAACCAGATGGCGTGGATACCTTCGAACACCTGTACACCATAACTGATAGAGTGATAGATCGTTAATTCTTGAAAATTATCATTCCCCTGGCTTTACTTATTTAAAAAAAACATCGACCTCACTCTTAGTTTAATCCGCGCGGCTCTTTAGTTCGCTGTGTGAGTAGGATTAACTATATAACTTTGGGTAATTTAACAGAAATTAAAGAATCCATTAACAAACTTTAAAGTTAATCCGTTACTCGAAATGTTATAGCGTGCGCACACAGCGAGCGGTCAGGAGTTCCGAGTTCCGAGTTCTGAGTTCTGCGTTCTATCGAACGTACCGATCTCTAACAACAACGCACACAGCGGGCGGTCAGACCGCGGCGGTCAAAGCAGAACGCCGCGGTCAGAGAGTTCTATTGCCGCGGAGACAGAGAACGCAGAACTCCGCGATGTCGGAGGTTGCAAATACAGAGAAGTTAATTAAATTAGTTAGGGAAAGGAGTTTATTTATACGATTTTAAGTGATGTCTAGATTAGATTTGATAAGATGTAGATTAGATTAGCCAGCTTTTCTTTTGCTGAAACACACTTTCGCCAATTAATATTTTGTTTTTAAATATGAGGTTTCAAGATGTAATACAATTAATTAGAACTATTTATCGACATGCGAAAATAAACATAGAATAGTTTTCCATCTTGAAAAATACGGAAAAATACTACTAAATTCACCCTGTTCTTCTCGGGTGATTTTAATCGGGTGCACCCAATACTTTCTTTTTCTTTTAGAAGCTTCTAAGCTCCACAAAACAATAATTCTTCGTCGAAAAATGAACTCTCCAGTGACATGTTGTATGTACGAAGACACGAACGAAACTAGAACGCAAGAATTTGAACGCCGCCTGTGTGCGTCGGAACTCTTGAGCGGTCAGCGGTCAACAGAACGCGGAACTCCTGACCGCTCTCTGTGTGCGCCCGCTATTAACGTCGTTAATTAACGGTTAACAGATAAGAGTTAATGCCCAGCTATAATGGCTAGAACAAAACTAAAAGCATTGTTATTGTGTGGCGGTTTGACCTGGATCCATTTCTTCCTCTCCCCCCGCTGGCCACCCACGTCGAACATCCAGAAGTCCTGGATGCCGCCCTGCATCGACTTCGGGACCTGAAGAAACATTGAACCACAGATTAGGTAGGTATAATGAAACAAAACCATGACAAAATATTTCACGTGGCCACTTCTGGTTAGTTTGTAGGTTTGAAGTTAAAAGTTACCTCTTACAACATCCACGGAAGAAATTGAGAGGTGTTATTCTCAACCCGACATCACACGGCAATCTTCAAACATAAAACATACTCATTGTTTCAAAACGCAGTTTGTTTATTATGTTTGATTTCTGTAACTGGTAGGTATCTAAATTCTACTTAATTTCTATTATCACCACCTCTATTCAATAACCGGCGGGTCTCCTTAAGATTCAGTTATGAAAGTGGGTATTTTTTAACTCATGCATTCAATCTACCTTCTTTTTTTTGTGTTAGAAAGGAACATTTCCCATTCAATCACTTTTTTATACACTACTTACTACTCCCACACAAACACCTCTCCATTTCTTCTGTAAGAGACTAAGGATAAAATAGGTGTAGATAAGCTTTAGGCTACAGACTCTAGAATCGTGCCACTGTTAACTAAAACCACAGAATAGATAATGCTAAAACCTAAAAATATGCTAGAAGTGTCAGTGGCTACGAAATGTGAAATTATCATGGGTTTTGTTTATATTTACGTTTAATGTGCTCTGCCTACCGCATTAGGGGATGCAGGCGTGTTGTAGGTATGTAATGTACTACAACCTTTAAATTAAGAATGAAGTGTCCAATTAGGTACTTACAAACTTGTAAACTAAACTTGCCTTCACTTTGAACTCTATTTTCTGTATCCCGGACGTTTTTTGTCGGCAACGCAGGATGTCGGCGTCCGAGGGCATGTAGTCGGGCTTCTCGATCAGGTCTATCCGGTCCAGGAAACTATAATAAGTAAGCAGGGTTAAAACTTAAAATCTTAACTCCATTTTGTACGTATTTGATAATTCGAACGCGGGTAGTTTGAAATCTGCTACTAGGAGGTTACCCTCCATAAAAGTTAAGTATTTCAATTTAATTTTATTTAATATTTTATTTTAGTTTTTTAATTTGTTGGATATTTCCTGTGGTCCACATTTTTAAGTAATCAATCATATAAAGCATGGCCGCAAATATACCTTTACCTTTTGATACCTTTTGTATAAGAAACATTGTTAAGAAACAGTATAAGTGTTACTTAAGTAATCTTTTCTAGTTTAGCCTTTGGATTCCACAGAAAAATTCAAATTTTATCCCTTGAATTTACAATCTTAAAATAAACTGAGTATAAAAAGATATAGGTAACTACATATAAGTTTTTTATTTGTTTGCTAAAAAGCTTTCTGTGTTACTTGGGCGCGATTTGGGCGTAAACCCGGACTTACTATTCTGCGCTGTCAATTAGCTGGTATTCGTTGGACCTCTTGAAGCACTCCCGTACACCGGCGTCGCGCCACAGCGACCGCACGTAGTCGAAGTATTCCTGTCAAACAGCAAGAGTGAGTCAGAACACGATTCAATGTCAAAATCGACATTTTACTTAGGCAAGTAAGCCCCTTGGGGAGACATCATCGGTAGAATATATCCTTGGGATCCCATGGCGTCTCCCAACCCAGCGAGCCGACAACACCGGAGTGGTTTTAGTTGGTATGTTCGCCCTCCACTTCCAGTCGGGAAGAGGACGGGGGAAAGCGTCCCACATAAATCCGGGCAAACCCCCCTTGCTCGGGCATTTCCACTCTGTCAAAAAAAAAAAAAAAGGCAAGTAAGCCACAGCGCCACATTCGTCGAAAAGCCGAACTAAAACGATCCTACATCGGCATACGAAGTTTCGATGATCGATTGCATAAATACAACTTCCAACTTTTTCTCTGTGGACCTTCGTACCCTGGCATAACATCTCCCTGGAGAGAGATCTCTCTTTAGGAGTCTTACTCACAAGTCTTATCCGTAGTCCTGTGTGGTGTCGAGATAGAATAACACTTCTCCATTTCTTCCGTGGGTGTCGTAAGAGTCGACTCTGGGAAAGGGTTAGTGTATTGTGGGCGATGGGCTTGTAACCTGTCACTGCAATATCACGTTTAACCATCTGGTTACCCTGAAATTGCTTAACGTGGCACTGAATTTTCGAATTCATGTGCTCTGCCTACCCCTCTTGGGAATAAAGGCGTGAGAATATGTATGTGTGTGTAGACATGATTGTATGTATGTATGTATCTAGTTACACTTTTCAGTCACAGTTGTAAGGATTTTCTTTAAATTGAGCCCAAAATGGAAATAGATAGAATAAGGTACTTATACCTAAAGGTATTTTTTTTATGAAAAGGCCTTTCGCTTTTACAGAACACTAGACTTCAAGATGCCCCTTCAATCGTTTATTAGACACTACATTTCCAAGCATTACCACAAGTGCTGATTACTAACTCAACTATTAAAGATAATCTTTATGATCTAGAAGTACTTTAAAATCAAGATAAACACCTGGATCTTTGTCGGCATTTTTAAATTACATACATACCTATATGAAACCTGTATTCCCAAAAGGGCAAAAGCAGAACACACGAAACGCTATATAGAAGAAACCACAACTATTTTACGTTTCGGGGCCACAACTAGTACCTTTTTTTGTGTTGGCAGATATATTCTATTCTAGAATTGTAGGTAAATAACAGCCAACACCGGCAGTGTCATTAGTAGGTATGTGAGATTAAAAATTAAACTATAACTATCCAAGAACGGAACAAACACTGATAACAAATTATAAAATATAAAGTGTATTGTCACTTCCGGACTTACACTCGGTACACGTTAAGTGAGGACCGACACTTACGATACCTGTGATAAGGGTCGAGTGACATACCTAATACCTACTTACCTAGGTCGATTAGGATTTAAATTTAAAAACTTAAACGATAATTACAGAGTTATTTATGACACAAAAATAGAGAACAGACAACTCTCAAAAACTGACCTCACAGCCACATTGTTCACCTCACTGTAAACTGACGGTTAGGTTGCTCACCTCACTGCACTGTAACACGACTGGCTCGTTGCCCACCTCGCAGACCAACGGCCGCGTTGCCCACCCCACAGTCCTACGGCCGCGTTGCTCACCTCACAGTCCAACAACCGCGTTGCCCACCTCCTATTCAAACTGCCGCGTTGCTCCCTTTGTAGTCAAACGACCGCGTTGCTTACCTCATTGTACTCCGGCGGGCCTTCGGCACCGCAGCGCAGGATGAACGCCTGTGCCTGTACATTCCGTGGGTTGGCCAGCGCGATGGACAGCCGCGCCATGTTGCGCACGATGTCATGGATCGATTCGTGTATGTTGTGGCGAATGTATTTTATCTTCTCTATGCGTTCGCTGCAAGATCACAAGGTTTGTCCATTTAAAATGTCAAGCATACATCAAACATCACGCATATCAAAGGGGTAAACAGAGTAGGTATAGGTGTCTCTCTCATCCAGCCTATATACGTCCCACTGCAGGGCACAGGCCTCCTCTCATTATGAGAGGGCTTGGGCTAAAGTTCCCACGCGGGCCCAGTGCGGATTGGGAACTTCACACACAACATTGAAATTGCTTCGTCGCTGTGCGCAGGTTTCCTCGCGATGTTTTCCTTCACCGAATAGCTCGTAGTAAATATCAAATTCGATATCGCACAATTCGCACATAAATTCCGAAAAATTCAGAGGTGCGAGCCCGGGGTTTGAACCCACGACCCTCTGCTTGAGAGGCCACAGGTCGAACCGCTAGGCTACCACGGCTACCATAGGTATAGGTGTACTGTATTATCTATTCTGTGGTACCTATAGGTACGAAATTTCCGTAGCCACTAGCGTTAGCTGTGTGGTGTCTTTAGAATTCACCTCTCCATATAAGGTACCTGGGTCGAATATGGCCAGCCGAAAAATATGGCCATACCCCTACATAGCCATAACTATAGCGAGATCTACAACTTTGTTTATATGCACTGTTACGTCTAAGTGTAAGTAATGCTCAGGTGTCGCCACCATCTTCCCTGCGGCAACGATGTTTCTGCAATGGCAGTTGATAGAAACCACGTGTCACGGATGCAAATATTCACACATAAGTTTTAATGTTTTTTTTGTTTCTGTTGACTTTTAGCTAAAACTATGTAGTCTATTTTTGTCATTACTGATCGCAAATTATATGGGTATGTTTTTTTTCAAGCTTACTTTTGTATATTTTTGTTTTTTAACTTTTAAATAAAATGTTAGTACAACTGCAAATATGGCCACTATGTGGCCATATTAATCTTATTGGTTTTTGAGTTTCGGCAGCAGCTGGCCATATTAATCATATAGATATTTGTTTTCAGTCTTTCTCAATTTTATTTCTTTCTTTCTCCTTACAGAATATTATATAACTCCACAATACATATCAAAATAGACCCGAGGAACTAAGTTACTAATTACTAGTTAATAAAATTTTTTTTTGGTCTTTTTGTCCATTTTATGTAATTAATTAATTTAATGTATCGCACTAAGTCACGTGTGGTCTGATGTTTAGAATTACACCTCACCATTTCGTCTGTGAATATCACAAGAGGTTACTGAGGAAATGGGTTAAGCTATATTGTAGTCGATGGGCTAGCAAGCTGTAGTATTGTACCATTTATATCCAGCCTTACGCCCAAACTTGAAAGTGGCCCCAAAATGTCTTAATAGTCATAGATTAGTCTATGTAAAGTTTTCTGTGATCTGTCTAACCCGTTTAGGAATACAAGCGTGGGGTTATGTATGTGTACAAAGGACTTACCCCTTACGTATAGAAATTACTTCTATGATCAATTCATACGGTTAATATGGCCCATCACCTGGCCATATTCACATACACTGTCGGAAATATGGCCATTTTCCCAACTTTCAAAAAATTAATTCCCAACCCTGACCTATTATATTCTAGATATTTTTGTGCCTGCCATATATTACCTAAATAAACACATTATCGAATAAATAGGGATTCGTCACTTCCAGTATTATACAAGTGCTTTATATTTAGTGTCAAACCTTAACGTGGCCATATTCGACCCAGGTACCTTATCTTCCGTATAGTTGTTAAAACTGTGTTTGAAAATGGACCCCCGTGTGGTGCCGGGTTAGAATAGCGCCTCCCCCTTTCTTCCCGTGGGTGTCGTAAGAGTCGCCTCTGGGAAAGGTTACTGTATTGTGGGCGATGGGCTAGCAACCTGTCCCTGCAATATCACGTTTAACATCTGGTTACCCTGAAATTGCTAAACGTGGCACTGGATTTTTGAATTTATGTGCTCTGCCTACCCCTCTTGGGAATACAGGCGTGAGAATATGTATGTATGTATGTATGTATGTTGAATAATGGATATATACATATACTACACATATCTACATCACGCCTGTACCTATTCTTAAACGGGGTAGGCAGAGCACACGAAACGTACATTGACAAAACTATGATTATGACTATTTCACGCTTCGCAGCCATTTCTAGCATAATGTTAGCTATGAAAACAGATACAAGAGGTACAATAGTGACAGGTTGTTCTGTCGCCTAACTAAAGCGTAGTTACCTACCTAAACCTATTTCCTTAGTCGCGTCTTACGACAACCACGGAAGAAATGGAAGTGTTATTATATCTCGACATCAGACAGGAAAAGTCATACCTTTGATTAAATCCTTGGATATGTAAGATCTTCATTTGCTTTATTATGGTTGTTTTCCCGCTCTCGCCTGTGCCCAAGAGAAGCAGTTTGATAGCCTGAAAGGGAACCATTAGATATAAAAACATATCTATTCTATATACATTCATTCTGTTCATAATTCTGTTGACGGCCAAATAGCCTAGCGGTTAGCGAACCTGACTGTGAAGCTTGAGGTCCTGGGTTCAATCCCCGGTCGGGGCAGATGTTTGTATGATAAATACAAATGTTTGCTTTCGAGTCTTGGATGTTTATCTATATATAAGTAAGTTTATCCGTTGTCTAGTACCCATAACACAGGGTTGCCTAGTTTGGGACTAGGTGATTGGTGTAAATATTGTCCAGTGACATTTATTTATTTATTTATTTATTTATAATTTGGCAGAATTAAATATAATACTTATTTGATAATTCGAACGTGGGTAGTTTGTAATCTGCTACTAGGAGGTTACCCTTCATAAAAATAAATTTATGAGTAGGTACTTATTTATTTAAGGTCCCGTGGGCCCGTGGGTTCGATTCACGGTGGTGGCAGATGTTTAATGATATGTGACTATTTCTCAGTGGGTAAATATTAAATAAGAGTTATAGTCAATTACCGGGGCCTTTACCTTATAATGTTAGTGTTAATACTCTGTTTATCTTAAGATTAGACATGTTTTTTTTCTCACAGGAATAAAGGTAAAACTGAAAATCATTAGGTATAGCAAACACTTATTATTATTACTGCTTCTTAATGTTTTCAATACAAACTGTACCATTTGAAGATTTGACCGTTAAAATTCTAATATAAAGTGCTAGATCCGTCCGAATAGTTATCGCCATAAAGCCTAGTTCCGACTAGTCTAGATAGTACTTTAGTCGTGATTGCGAGAAATGTGGTTACTAGGTAAACGTGTCTGAACAATCCTACTAATATTATAAATGTGAAAGTTTGTGAGTATGTTTGGATGTTTGGATGTTTAGATGTTTGGATGTTTGGATGTTTGGATGTTTGGATGTTTGTTACTCTTTAACGCAA
The DNA here is from genome assembly GCA_005406045.1 of Adoxophyes honmai. NCBI lineage: Eukaryota > Metazoa > Arthropoda > Insecta > Lepidoptera > Tortricidae > Adoxophyes > Adoxophyes honmai. The sequence continues at coordinate 28,536 of BHDV01072566.1, read as the reverse complement.
AAACTACTAAATGGATTTTAATGAAACTTTACAGTAATGTAGCTTATAAATACATCAGAATAGCACATAGGCTACAATTTATAAAGATTATGTTTGAATTTTCCAAAATATGACGATAGGAAAAATAGTAGGATTCCGCAATTTTCAACGTAAAAAGCTATAAATTGGCATACGGACTGTGACTAACAAGATCTCTTCTGTGTTACCCCGAATTTAACGCGAGCGTAGCCGCGGGCAAAAGCTAGTGAAAATATAGAACAATCAAAGTTGAGTTTCATTTACCAAACACATTTATTTACTAAATTACTCGCTATTCGACTAAAATACGAGCCTAGACTAAACCTGCCGCCAAGCAGCAGTGCTAGCGCTGCTGTGTTCCGGCGGAATTACTTAAGAGCACTCACGTCATTATAGTTCTTGATCCACTGTTTGATCTCCCGGTCGATGTGCTTGGAGTGGTCTTCGTCCTCGTCCTGCGCCCGCATGCAAGGCAGCAGCCGCATCGTTCCTCACTTTAAAAGAGGTTTTTTTTTACCACTGATACATCGCCCCTCTATTTCTTCCGCGGATTGCGTAAGAGTCTATTAAGTATTAAGGATACGTACCTAAGTAGATAGGTAGGTATGCGTTAGGTGACAAGCTAACACCCTGTCACTATTTTTTTTTTTTGTTTTATTTAGGAACCTAAAAAATATGCTAAAAGTGGGTACAAGTCACGAAATGGTCATGGATTTGCCTATGTACCGTTTCATGTGCTCTGTCTACCCCATTTGGGAAAAGAGGCAGTTAAGAGTTTGTGTACCTATGCAAAAATCGTCACAAAAAGATTTTCGCAAAATTTTTGTCAAAAGCACAAAAAAGATAAGAATATGGTGTCTACCAAGCGGGACCTTTACTCCACAAAGGTGGAACTTAAGTACTAGTGGTTAGGGACGATTTCAGGGGACCACTTCGATGCACATCACTATTAAACTGCCTAAAATACCTAAATTACAATAATAAACTTTTTTTAAAGTATTTCTACGGTCATTTCACACACAATAGATTTACGGAAAACATTAAAACTCACATAAAATGTTATTTATTTTTGAAGGAACAAGGCCAATGCTAGCCGCAACAAATCACAGTACTAAATACATTATCAGTAAATTGTTTCATTATCAATTGATAATATGATGATTATGATAATTTATTTACAGTCAGAAAGGTACGGCTGTACGTTTGTTTATTCGTGGTAAATATTAAGAATATCTTCGCTACAATGCTATACGCAAACCGCGTAACTGAGTCCTCGCCCGCGCGGTACAGGGGCGCGGGGGCAAAACGAGAAAGGGGACTGAGGCGGGAATAACGTAATAAAAAAGTACCAAAATATGCACTAGACTTGACTAGGCAATTCTTAACTTAAGCGATATTATGGTGATTAACGAATGGATCCGAAATTGCTTGCCACCCGCACCGCTCTCAGTCCCCTTTGTTATCATGCCCCCGCGCCCCTGTACCGCGCGGGCGAGGACTCAGTTACGCGGTCTGTCTATAGTGCCTTAGTGCCTGAGACCAGAACACAATGGCTAATCTTAAAGTTAAGTTAAATATTTTTATATAGTTAATATATCCTTATAATAAGTCAGAAAGTGAGTTTGTTTGTTTGTTCCGCTTTCACGCCGTAACTACTGAACCGATTGCTTTGAAATTTTGCAGACTTAAAGATAGAAGTCCGGAT
>BHDV01072566.1:0-24949 GCA_005406045.1 Adoxophyes honmai | reverse complement strand
CCAAATAGTACAAATTTGGTACTAAATATTGCAATATGAATTGACTAAATCCAGGTCGTGGTCCCGCCATTATAACGCTAACTACTTCCGCGGGTAAATGACAAAAGAAGGTAGTTTATACCCCTGTTCTCTCGTAGCACCGCTATTAGTCCCATCTCACAATGTTGCCATTCCCGGCAAAATATCTTAGCAAGTTTTTTTTATATTGGGGGTAAGTTCGCGCGTCGCTTTTTCCAGGTACCCGCTAAAAATTTTCTTGTTAAGTTTGACGTCGTTCATTATAGTTACTTTCTTATATTTATTAGCATCCGTAATCCGTGCCGTGTCGGGTGTACTTAGAATAACACCTCTCCATTTCTTCTGTGGATGTCGTAAGAGCATGGCACAACAAAACCAGTATAACAAGTCATCTATTTTTAGTATACTTACATATTTGGGTATCGTTAGATAAGTGTTTTGTAGGTATTTGAGGTACCAATTGAAAGTACAGAAAACATGCAGCGCCGCAGGCTAATACAATCATTCTACCAAAAACTGCATTATGGACATAAAACGATAAAATTTGCAAGATACAGCGCGATAAGATACGATTAATTTATATATCTAAAGAAGTCACTCAGCGAATGTATGAAGACAGCGCGAATCATTGATCAATTAAGTACCTACTTGTAAAGTGCTCAAAATAACAATCTAACCTAATAATAAGGTCTATTATTCAATGTGATGTGTCAAAGTAATCCCACGGGACAAATAAAACACAGGTGTACAAACCACACATATTTATTGTAGTTTCAAATAGTTTCTACAAATCTCACTTGACCGCGCGAGACCGCGCCGCTCGCAAATAAACAACCTTGGAAGCCTATACATTGCTTACATCTAAGTGTAACACAGTAGCCAATCTACAAACAATCACAATTTCCACTAAATTAAGCCAGATTGTTACATAATTTCCCCAAAAATCATATTATCACAGCGAAATTCAAGCGTTGACCCGCTGCTATCTATCTCTGTCGCACGCGTGCAGTAATATTGCCCTCACGCTCGCACTTGAGCACGTGCGACAAATACAGATAGCAGCGGATCAACGCTCGAATGTCGCTGTGCTCCGCGACCAGCCTTTAGGCACTTGCCCCACCGCCGGCGAGTAAGCGATATTCTCTTATTAAAACACTCGCTTCTCGCCGCTCGCCCGCTCGTTTCTAGTACTAATTCTACTAGTTTATCGCTTACTCGGTGGGACAGTCGAGTTCATAAATATATGAGCAGACAAATGCCAAATATGTAAACTTTTGCACCTTATTGTCAATGTCAAAGGTGTACAGATATTTTTGAACCCTCAGTTTTGCTCATATATTAATGAACTCGACTAGTACTTGTCCGTACTTTAGTAGCAGAATTTTTATATAATTTTTAATAGGGATGACGACTGGGATATTTAGTCCATAGATTATGAAAACATGAGAAACGAAACGAAAAAATTACCACAAGTATAGTGACGTCATTCCAACATTTTAAGGACAGTATCTTCATTTTCTATTTAGCAAAAAAAGTGTACAAATGTCTTTAAAAAATCTTGCATTACTTGCATCGCTCGTAGATTGGCTACTGCGCTCACACTGCGCTACTAAGGATAAACTCAAACTATACAACGTCGCGTCACAAATGACAAAACTTAACTAAACACTGACCAGAAATATTTCAGTTTCTGCGCTGTCTTTTGATAAACACTATGTATGGTAGAATACAAAACATGGATGCACGTATAAAATAAACTTTAATGCAACAATTACTAGCTAATGCTTTAGTATTACAAACTGAGTAACATGTGGTTCTGAAACGTCAAAAATAACAGCTGTCAAATTATTCAAGATGGCGAAATTTTAAAACTTTCATAACAATGTGATATAAATTAACAGAATCTTTTTAGTAAAATACGGTGGAAATTTATTTCGCTCCAAAAAAGATGCACATACAAATCTGTATATACTTTTACTAGAGATATTCACTTTACTACTTTCACATGGAACGAAATATAATCAAACAAGTATCTTATCTTATAAAATACGGATAACTCACGTTATAAATCGAGTTTAGCTCGACATGTTTCGGACTAATTCGTAGCCCTTCATCTAGGAGCCGCGTGGCGTACGGATAACGTGAGTTATCCGTATTTTATAAGATGAGTGAGTCTCACGGTAGTTTAATGTTAAATCAAACAAGTATCCTGAAATATTTCAGCTATTTTTTAAATCGAAACTCACAATAAACAACTGTATTATACTTCAACACAATTGTAGCATACAGTAACAACAGAACTTATATATCCAATAAACCAAAATTACAGAAATGTAAACGATTGATGCGTGGTAGAACAGACTCCACAAATAAGTTTTACATTTAAACGGCATAAATAAAAAGTCTGTCGGTTGGTCTATTAAAAAACAATGTACACGTATTTTTCTGTCATTTTGACGAACAAAAATTACAAAGCATTACATCATTGTCCTTAACCCATTCTTGGTCACTGTGCCAATTTGGGAACACTTAAAATTAAGGGAAAAATTTAAATTGTTGACGCTAAATGTAATATGATTGGGTACAGTTTTATAATAATAAATAAATCTCCACCTTGTCGACAATAACGTCGCTCCAAACTCTACCGAAAAGGTGAGAAAACTCGCAAAAATGCCTAAAAAAAAAAATTTTTTTTTTCTCATTTCCTAATTCCTTTTATCCTCTTTAATTATAAAATCAACAAATTTTTGATGAATCTCTGCTAGTTTCATTTTGACCATTAATGGGTTAAAAAAACACATGTACAGCATTATTTACTAACCCAAGCAACAAAGTTTTTTCGTACTACTGTTAAAAAATGTGATAATTCTCCGACCGCGAATCCAACTTCAAAGCTAACTCTTATTCCCTTGTCAAAATAACTTAATGCGACACAGTTCCAGAATTCTGGGTGCGATCTCACGTCGCCAAACTACCGTACACCCCAACACGACTAGCACCATTCCTTGATATTACAAGTTTACAACACAGATACGTGTCATTCATTTATTTAAATCTATACCAATATTATAAAGCTGAAGAGTTTGTTTGTTTGTTTGAACGCGCTAATCTCAGGAACTACTGGTCTGAATTGAAAAAATATTTTTGTGTTGGACAGACCATTAATCGAGGAAGGCTTTAGGCTATATAACATCACGCTGCGGCCAATAGGAGCGAAGAAACACTAAAAAATGTGGGGAAAAACGGAAGAAATTGGTCACTATTCCACGCGGACGGAGTCGCGGGCACAGCTAGTTGAATATAAACTGAGATCTTTTTACATAGTAAATGATCTACCTATTTTGTGCTAGTTCTCACGCATGCCTAAAAGGGAACTTCACAAAATACTGGTTAGATCATTTTCCCAGTCTTTTCCAGAACATTAGGCTACTATGAAATAAACAAATGAATGACACGTATCTATTTACCTTCAATAGGCAGGCGGCATCGAGATAAACATTTTAAATACTCTTAGAGATAGATCTTACATACCGACAATATCTTTACAGTCAGAAATAAAGAAAACACTGAATAGATAATATTAACGCAAAGATCCACTCTCGAACATGTTTTTAGCGTAAATATATTGCAGTCTCTTTCTGCCGTAGACCTTTTCACAGACTCTGCGAGGTGGACCTTCCTGTACGTCTAAAAGCCGGTCGCGGAGCATAGCCAAATTTGAGCGTTGGACCCACTGCTACCCGTGTGGTGCCGGGTTAGAATAGCACCTCCCCCTTTCATCCCGTGGGTGTCGTAAGAGTCGACTCTGGGAAAGGGTTAGTGTATTGTGGGCGATGGGCTTGCAACCTGTCACTGCAATGTCACGTTTAACCATCTGGTTACCCTGGAATCGCTAAACGTGGCACTGGATTGTATTCATGTGCTCTGCCTACTCTTCGGAATACAGGCGTGAGGATATGTATGTATGTACCCACTGCTATTTCTATCGCACGCGTGCAGTAATATTGCCCTCACGCTCGCACAATGTGACAATCGTGATCAATACTACACGCGTGCGACAGAGATAGATAGAAGCGGGTCAACGCTCGAAATTCGCTGTGCTCCGTGACCAGCCTTTAGCACAACGACGCGAGGGATGGACTATATCCGTTACAGTCAAATTACAAGTGTCAGAAAAAAACATGGCCGCCTGCCGTACATACCATAGCCAACACTATTTACAAATATCTCTCGCCCTAAAACTCTCCCAAAATAACGTTCTCTTTTTCGCCCTAAGAGTAATCAATCCAAAATACTATAGTTATATATTATAGTTAGCTATATCTACCAGGGCCGATCTACGTTCTACCTTTGAGAGTATAGCCTAAGCTATGTCGAGGCGAGGTTGTGCTAGGTCTAAAATCGAGTTTCGCTAAACTTATTCTTTATTTATCACCACAATATTAAGCAATGATGACAATAAAAAGTCTCGCTCCCGATGATGGGTCACGATGGTACCCGAAACATGTCGAGTCAACCTCGACATAACTACATGAGTGTATCAGTTTTAGTTGACTATAACAGGCTCTACTCTCCAAGGTAGCTTACTTTAAAAATATTTTATACTTACAGCAAGAATCTGGTATAATAATTTTATATTCGTCTGCATCGCTCCTTGCATAAATTTTGAACTTACGTATTGCTAATATTCTCTTCGTGTTCCCATATCAAATGAAAATTAAGCCAAATAAATATGAAATAAAGTTCAATAGAGTTGACGAGAATGGGCTGAATATTAAAACCATTTAATAGTAGGCCAAGTAGGGATAGCGAGGGCAAATGTGTTATGAATATTAAAATGTGATATAGGGATAACAAATAGGTGAGGCTTTTAATAGGCTACCCAAGTAATACTCATAATCCAACAATTTACCGAAAGTAACTTAATATTAAATCCGATCTCACCTTGGCTTGATTATTTTAATTACATGAAATCATCAAAAAACAACCGGAAAATTACGCCCCTATTCATTCCGTTTTACGTTTCAATGAGACGCATGAGTATTTGAAAATATGTGACAAATTATCAATAATTTCAACCCATTCCAGCCACTTCTATCGAACTTTTAAATATAAATTACATTGAAATCTTATTTTTTATACAAACTTCTCAAAAGAATGTGTTAAATACAAGGCATTCAAATTTCGGTATAAATCGTTTTGTTCGATCACATTATATATTTGTTGGCTATATCCATCTCGACTCGTAACTGTCTATATTAAAAGATAATAACAAAAATATTTACAATTTAAAAATATGTTTTGAAATAATAGTCGATTGTTGAGAGAAGTTAGCAAAAAACCTATATAATTTTATTTTCATCGAGTGTAAACAAGCTTTAAAGTTTTTTTACGTAACGCTTAATCCTAGACTTTATTATTAATAAAAAAAACTTTAAAAATTAATATGTATATCAATTAAATGCGTATATAAAGGCAATTATTAAAAAAAAACTATTGAAACACGATAAACTGGCGTGTAAAACATATTTTTCCATTAACCTAATTTTTTTTATACATAATTTACTGAATATTTTAGTCAACTTGTTCTCAATTTAATGTATAATAAACATGCACATACAAATATAACTTGTTTAAAAACTAAAGATAAAAATGATTATTCTTTTCAAAAATACGTAATTGATTTTGTTATTGAAAATAATAAAATTACTTGCAGACTATTATTATTATAAATGTACAAATAACATTGTATTGTTCCTAAGACTAGAAAACAGCTTATACTGCACACTGTCGAGCATTTTAAGGTGATAAGGGGCGATAAAAAATACCCTTTTTTCAAAATTCTTAAATTCATATTTTTTGCTCAAAATCAAGAGGACTGTCGATCTAAAAATAAATAACTACGCGACTTTTGTTAATACTATCTTTACAAGAGTGTGTAGAATTTGTACATATAACATGGGACATTTTACTTTATCCTTTAAATCAATAGTGGTTATTTTGAGCAAGAAAAATGTTGTAAATAATAAAGGATTATTTTGGATAACGCCCTAAAACAAAAAATAAAACTTTTTAATGTATGTAGCTACATATCCAGTGAACGAAAACAGTTTTTTTTATATCATTTGAGTGAGAAAGTGTGGTTAAAAAAAACAGCGTGCTACTTTTCTCTCCAGCATATTGATTATAAAATTATATTTTTACGTGTAAAAATATACGATTATAGTCCTCTATTCCAATGGAAAAAAAACAGCATATAATTTACAATTGTGTTCTTAACTGTCCCACTTAATGCGGAATAGTTCCACAGCTGGGTTACGTTTTGACTACGGGATGTGCGTCAAGAGACGTTTGCATAGCTACTTTGCTTTCTTGTATAAAAAAAAAGTCAAAGGTACAACTTTAGCGATCCGTGCAAAAAATATACGTTTCCTTTTTTTGTCTATTTTCTCTTTGGAAGTTAAGTTAGGGTCTCGGAGACCGCGTTAAAAACGCTACGCTAAAATTAGTTACAGTTACTAAGACTCGTTCAGAGGTATTTTATTGTTTTGAGCTACTCTTACAGTTTATTTTGCTGTCAGCGTCGCTTGATGGGGCCCTGCAACAACAGATACACATAAGTGGAGGAAGTAAGGGGTTACGAGTTACGACCAGGGCATAAGTGTATGTGTGGCTGTGTACAAATTGGTTAATCTTAATCGTCAATCGTTATTCGATTACATTTTGCCTATCACTGTATGTAATATAGTGTGGAGCGAAGAATAGCGTCATGTTATGTGGTGTGCACTATAATGTGATGTGTGTAGTGATATGTCGTCATTGAGGATAGAACCTATAGAGTACTAATGTCATCTTGGTTGTTCGGAAATTATTCCGCAAAACAATTGAAGTGATCGCTGTGCTCTTATTGGCCGGTCCAAGATCGCGCGTAACGCTAGTGCCCTTTTCTCTTCGGTTATTGGCTCTGTACAGTTTCCGTGACAGTGACGGTGACGTTTAGTATGTTGAAATCAACAAACTATTTGCGGACCGGGGTTGCGAACATTGTTTCTCTATAGGTTCTATCCTCTATGTATGTCGTGTACAGTGGAGCGAGGTATAATGTAGCGTGGCGTAGACTGTTAGTATGAACTGTATGGAGCGATATGCAGTGTAGCGACAGAGTTATCGTGTCGAGTGGTGTAGTGTATAACGCGTGGTGTAGTGTAATATGACATGTAGTTTAGTGTGGAGCGAAGTATCGCTCAATGTGATGTGGTAGGTATAGGGATCAAAATGCAGTGTAGCAACCGAGTATTAGTGTGGCGTGTGGCGTGTGTCGTCACCTAGGACATGGAGGAGCAGGGCAGGCGCGGCGAGCCCATCTGCGTGAGCACGCGGTCGAGCCACTGCAGCGGCCCGTTCAGGTGCAGCTCGATCCAGCATGGCGTCGACGTCACCGTCTGGCGTCTGAAATATACAGATGAGACGTTTTTTTTTAAGTTATCTTTTTATTGACAAAGTGTTTAATTTTGAGTTTTATTACTCAGAGAATCATGGACGCAATCGATAAAAAAAGAAAAATAAATGTAATTAATAGGGTGGCAGGAAACTGATCGTAAATATTTTAATCGCTGGTCAAGTATACGCGTCTGCGTGCGTCGTAAATTATTTTCTGAAAAAAGACTAGGCAATTTTTCAGATTTTCCAATACTTTTTTTGGCAAAAAATTTCCTGCAAAAAACCTTACTAGAAATTTCAAACGCGTTTACCCGACCACTGGTTAAAATATTCAGTCGATTTCCGGCCACCCTGTATACAATATTGCTGCTCCGAATAAAAATCGTCGCGCGTAAACCTTTATACAGCGAGCGTCAAAGTATTATTCAATGTCGTATATGAAGGTCCCAATCAGCAGTATGTCCGGGTGGGAACTACAGCCCAAGCCCATTAAATATTTTTTATAAAAAAAAGTATTAGAAATGGGACTGCGGGTGTTCTCGTCTTGCATTCAAAATGTATTGCTTGATCGATTTCTGCGATAAACAGCATAGGGATTTTTTTTGAGTCGTATTGAACACTGCAACAGTGGGTGGGACTATTAATGTACAGTATTTACCAAACAAAGAATGCTCCACGATGTAGCAGCACATTGGACCAGTTTTGTGACGCGGGAAACTTCAATCTACCAATAATAAAAGCGATTTTTCGCGCGCTGAACACTTGCGTTGTGATTGGTTATTGATTGATGTCTCAGACAGATGACCCATGACATTGCTTAGCCCCCTAGCGCCAAATGCGTCGAGTAGCCGAACTAAAGTGTCTGCATAGCAAGCAAAATTGTGCCCAGAGCGTTTGTAAATAAAGTTCAATATAGATAAATTACTCGTTCGGCTACTGCCGGATATCGTTCTGCGCTTCTCACCGCAGACGGTAACAGCCGATATGACTTATTTTCTTGGGAATACTGTACCTGTACTCGGCGCCCCAGCCCTTGACGAAGCTCATGCGGATGGTGCACATGCGCGTGAGCTGGAACACCGCCTCGAAGCCCTGCGAGACCGACGCCGACAGCAGCGCCGCGAACTCCTGGTTGTTGAAGATCTTCAGGTTGCAGCCTGGGGGAACACCATCACAAGTGTCAATAAACTATTTTACATACATTACATAAATACATATTTTCACGCCTGTATTATTTTCAAGACGGGTAGACAGAGCACATGAATTCAAAAATCTAGTGCCACGTTTAGCAATTTCAGGTTAACCAGATGTTTAAACATGATATTGCAATGACAGGCTGCTAGCCCATCGCTCACAATACTCGTACACTAACCCTTTCCCAGAGTCTACCACTAAAACTATTCTAAGCTATTCTATTTCCAAAAAATATGATTTCCTGAGATACAGTCCAAGTTAAATTAAGGATGTATCATTTGATTCGGCTAAAAATTACTTATTTCATTATTTATTTATTTTCACCAAAGCTTACTATCGTTACAGGCTACGCCTAATGCGATAATTGTAACAAAAAAATACAAGTTTGAGTACATATAAAAAAATGTGTTAATGAATGTTATTTTATGTGAAGTTTGTTATTAGTCTTGTTCGAATATCAGATGCCAAATTCTAAACGATATACTCATAACCGGGTGGCGGCGATCTGTCTGTTACAAGCGTGTCAGGAAGCGATCGAATACCATTCGAAGGGCTAAGTAAAATTGCAGCTTTTAAGTATGACATTTTTTTTCATGACATTTCAATACTCTGGTGTACCTGTGACTGTAAGTGAGTAAGTGAGTTTGCGTGCGTATGCGTGAGTGTGTGAATCAGTTAGTGAGTAAGTGTGTGTGTGTGTGTGTGTGTGTCTGTGCGTGCGTACCGGGCGGTATCTTGCAGACGGTGGCGGGGTGCCAGCCGTAGCGCTGGTTGCAATTAGGACTCTGCACGAAGATAGAAGAGTCGCTCAGGCACTCGGCGAATACTTCACCTGGAAATACAATACGGATTCAATGTAAAACAACAATTTACCATCATACGATCACGGTTACTCCCAAATGGAGTGGGCAGAGCACACGTAACATTACATACTCAAAACCATGACTATTTAAGCATCGCAGCCACTTCTATGCATAATTTTATAAAACCAGATTTTTCGACATGCGCGAAATCAAGTTAGATATTTACCACGGCTATTTTCTTTGGTGAATCGTATAGTCACAGCCCTTGAGACTTGTGAGGCCTGTGCCCAACAGTGATGCCCGGGCCACACTAACGAGAAATGGCATAAATTATCGCGTTAAAACGTGTTTTCACCATACGATTGACGTCCATTAACGCGATAATTAACGCCATTTCCCGTTAGTGTGGCCCCAGCATGAGAGGTATTTAAGCTAGACTATTACATACATACAATCATGCCTATCTTCCCGACAGACCAAGCCAACTTCGTACTGACACCCATCTGTCACCTGTCTTACTATGACAAGTAGGCTTAGGACTTTTGGATGTTCGCCGTGGTTCTAGAATCCATGGAGTCGCCATTTATGTTAAAATTCTAATTTTTTTTTTTCTAAGTCTAAAAAATAGTCTAGTAAAATAATGTATTAGCTGAAACATCAAAGCTGCTGCTTTGTCAATCGCTTGAAGGTCAGCAGGAAGAGATCCCTTTAGGGATATGTTCGCCTTTGTACTTGTGTTTTGTTTTGTACTTGTTATTTTGTCATGTGTTTATTTTGTACAATAAAGAGTTACATACATACATAATAATTTACTTTAATTAATTAAAACTAAAATATCTTCTCGCGGCTAATAGGTATGTTTTATTCGGCATTATTGAAATCCCGATGAGGTACCGTAACTTGTGTAGAGTAATGATAAAATAATTTAGTTAGTGATACACCCGCATAAATCATGACACTTATTTTTACACTTTGATTTGACGTTGTCAAAAAATATTTAAGATAATGGCGACTCCATGGATTCTATACTGTAAAACCTAATTAGATTCCAATACACGTCAAAAAAGTGCTGCCATTAAAATGACATAATTTGGTGATAAGCAAATTTTTACTTCCGTAAATATTATAGATAGCTGTTTATTTTATTTATAATATTAAAGACAACACTTAATATTCCTTCTTAAATAAATAATCTTATTTAAATACTCGTCGCAAAAAAAGATATTTAATTAAATCGTTTTATTGCAAAAAAGTCTATATTACAATGGCAATAACTCAGGGATTGACAACATTTGGCATCAATTTATAATCAACATAATGTGCGATTACATTTTTAGGAAAACAATCATATTTTTACTTACAGTCAACCAATTTGATTCCTAGCCCACTGTGGAACCACGTTGTAATAAATTTGTTTGTTTGTCTTTTATGACATTGATTGTTGCATTACGCATGTCGTAATGACATCTTTACTTTTGCGAACATGTGTCACCGACAATCAATAGAAAAGGAGTTCGCTTACGTATCAAAAGCTAACCATGTTTTGGTTATGTAGGCTGCATCCTACACCATCACCATGCGTTTAAGGGTTAACATAGAGAATACTTTGTTTATCGGATATGGGCTTATTGTGTGAAAATTCAGTATTATTAGGCTAATTAACAAATGCACTCGCTAAAGTTAGCATAATGACTAAATGATCTTACCGAACCATGACTTGTTAGGCGATGAATGCATATAAAATGTTTATTAAAATTGAGATGATCTTTATCATATTATTTGGAAATCATTTAATTTTAACATAATTATTGTACCAAAGGTTGGTTTTCCCTGAAACGTCACAATGATGATGACACGTGGCACTGTGACATTCAGCCATCTTTGGCAGTTTTTTTTGACGTGTATTGGAATCTAATTAGGTTTTGTAGTATAGAACGGCGAGCATCCAAAAGTCCTAAGCCTAGACATAAGGTAACCTTACTTACTATTGGAGTATTTCCCCACACAGTCTGTGTGTGAGGGGAAGGTACGTATACGTACTCACCGCCAATGTAGTAGAGGCGAACGCCCTTGCCGATGTGTCGGCGCGTCTGTTCGACCACCTCGTTGCGGTTCACATTGGAGAGCAGACCCAGGCAGAACCTGGGGGCGGAACATAGCTTTAACAATAGGTCTACATACATACATACATCATGCCTGTTACCAAATAGCGTAGGCAGAGCACACGAAACGTTACGAAGACAAATACATGACTACTTTACTTTTTTTGCACTATTTTAAGTTTATAGGTAAAAGTAGCCTCGTATGTCGTCCACGGAAAAAATTGAGAAATTGTTATTCTAAACCGCCACCACACAGTGAAACACTACAGAAATATATTTATATTGTTCAATAAAATAACTGATCACCTCCCATTCAGTAGAAGGTCTACATTTGTCTCCGTTAGTGTCTATCAGTGTTTATAACTGCCTCCCAGTTTGCACCGACGTTTACAACTGTCTCTGTCAGTCTATAGTCAATATCTGTCATTGCCACTGTCTTTTATCTGTCTCCCGTGTCTGTAAAGACCTCCCAGTCTGTACGGGCACTTACTACTGTGTCTGTCAGTGTCTGCCTGTGTCCCCCATCTATATAAGCATTTGCATCGGTCACTATCCTAAACTGCTATCTGTCCGTGTCTGCAACTTGCCTGCCAGTCTACAACGGTGTCTTTAAATGTCTCTGTATGTCTGTCCGTGTCTGTAACTGCCTTTTAGTCTATACCAGCATCTGAAACTGTCTCTGTCAGTGTCTGTAACTGCCTACCAGTCTGCACCGGTGTCTTTAACTGTATCTGTATGTCTATTCGTGTCTGTAACTGCCTACCAGAACTGTCTCCCAGTCTGCACCTGTCACAGTCTTGGACTGTCTCTCTGTCTGTTCATGTCTGCAACCGCCTTCCAGTCTGTACCAGCATCTGAAACTGTCTCTGTCAGTGTCTGTCCGTGTCTGTAACTGCCTCCCAGTCTATACCAGCGTCTGAAACTGTCTCTGTCAGTGTCTGTCCGTGTCTGTAACTGCCTCCCAGTCTACACCGGTGTCTCTAACTGTCTCTGTATGGATGTCCGTGCCAGTAACTGCCTCCCAGTCTCTCCCAGCGTTTGAAACTGTCTCTATCAGTGTCTATCAGTGTCTGCAACTGCCTCCCAGTCTGCACCAGTGTCTCTTGTCAATCCGTCTGTCTGCCTCCCTCCCAGCTCACCTCTCACTATTGCTGGGGTCGGTGAACCCGTCGACGGTGATGGAGGGCTGGCTGGCGTGGAAGGTCTCCCCGACGCGCGTGTTCAGCTCGTAGTAGCTGATGCTGCACCAGAAGGCCGGCTCGTGGTACAGCACGGGGGCCGACTCGGCGCCCGCCGCGCCAAGGGGAGGCGTGAGGCGCGTCAGGTCTGTGGGTGACAAGTGCCCGTGAGTATTATTATTACAGGAGAAATTGACCCCGTGTGGTGCCGGGTTAGAATAGCACCTCCCCCTTTCTTCCCGTGGGCGTCGTAAGAGTCGACTCTGGGAAAGGGTTAGTGTATTGTGGGCGATGGGCTAGCAACCTGTCACTGCAATATCACGTTTAACCACCTGGTTTCCCTGAAATTGCTAAACGTGGCACTGGATTTTTGAATTCATGTGCTCTGCCTACCCCTCTTGGGAATACAGGCGTGAGAATATGTATGTGTATGTATGTAAATTGAGGTTGAAGGAAGTAAAAGTTGAATGGAAAGTAATTTTATTTAAATGGGCTCCTGTTGGATTATTTCACAACAATTTTACATGTAGTTAAAAAGTGCTGCAGAAATACATAGATACAGTCACGAACAGGGATTGTTGAGCCACTTGCCCCTGCTCGCAATTTAGACGTGTAATCAATGACTGATGTGACTGACAGATGTTATCTATTGGATTAGTATTACACAACCAAGTTATAAACATAGGTAAGTGGCTCAACAATCCCTGTTCGCGATGGTACATTTCAGGCCTGTATTCTCAAATGGGGGACGGGACAAACGAAACGTTAAAACGTAGTAACATTTCAAGTTTAGTAGACACTTCTAGCATACCTTTAGGTTTAAACATTTGGAAGAGGTATAACAGTCAGATATTGCTAGCCTGTCACTTAAAACATACTTTAACCCAGGGGTTCCCAATCTTTTTCAGCCCTCGGCGCACCTACATGTTTAGAATTTTGCCACGGCACCCTACCCTGTGTATTTGAAAAAGATACAGTACAAATAGGCTCAAATAATGATAGTTTTTAGGTTGAGAGTGTAAAAATGAAAATGGTTTCGGATAATGATTAAAATTCGACTCACAGCGGCGCCCCTCAATACTTTCTGCGGTGCCCCAGGGCGCCGCGGCGCACAGTTTGGGAACCCCTGCTTTAACCTATTTCCTTAGTCGCCTTTTACGTGATCCATGGTAAAAATGGAGAGATGTAACTCTATATCCTAAACGCACTGACAACGGAATGGTACGAACGAAACATTTTTTCCGTACGAAGCTTTTTGTGCACCGTTTCCACTGTCAGTGTTTGGAGTTTACAAAATGCATGATTTTTTTTTTATTATGGGGCAACCCTTTTTTTTACCCAATTAGCAACATTTAGGGGGTGTTCCATTCAAAAATTAGGGAGCTTAAGCAATAAAATTGTAAATAATATGTGCAAATTGTCAACAAACTCACTCATGTTGTCGTTCTGGTCCATGGGGTCGCCGTCCTCGCTCATGTAGCCCGGCGGCGGCGTCTCGATGGCCGCCGCGCTCCTGCGAGACACGAAATATTAGTATTATGATCATACTTTTGTCGGTATACCCCAATTTCAACATAATAATATGTGTGTTAGGGAGTTTCCAAATCAATCGATCGATCGAAGACATGAATAGATGGTAGAATGATAAAGCAAAATGGAATATAGGCGGGGTTGATCAGCGTCGACCGGTATCATCGATCAGCTATCGATCGATTGGTTAGTTGATTGGTATCTGTCGATCAACTTTGATCGATGTTGACCATTGCTGTCCATTAACGCGATGTAGGATACCATTTTGACAGTAGAAGTCTTACTACTCGGCGATAGGGCGCTACACACCCTTAGGCCGGCCACATACACTCGGAATTTAGTTTCGGATTATCAGTTCAATATTTTGTTGTAGTATCTAACGCAGTCAGTTCATATAAATCTATGGACCAGCCACATACAAGCAGTAATTTTCCGTTCGAAATGTTATCTGATTCGGAATTCCATTCTGAATCCCGCATTCGTAATCGAATCGTATTTGTGTGGTGTATTTACGGAATTTTTAATCGATATTTCGATTCGATATTCCGATACGGAATTCAGAGTGCTATGTGGCCGCCCTTAGAATGGTTGAGCGACGTGTTTAAACGGCACTCACACGTGCACGGTGGTGTTGCCGGGCACCTGCTGCGCCAGCGTGGCCTCCAGGTACATGGCGCTGTGGCTGAGCGCGCCCACGCCTACTATAGCCACTGCTTAGGGTAGTGTTTACATGGCACTCACACGTGCACGGTGGTGTTGCCGGGCACCTGCTGCGCCAGCGTGGCCTCCAGGTACATGGCGCTGTGGCTGAGCGCGCCAACTCCCACCACACCCCCCGACTGCATCTCGCTGAAAAAAAAACTAAAATCAGACAAATTTGAACCGCATTTTTATCAGATTTCGTCAATAAATCGACAGAATGAGTCTACACGCACACACTATTTGACGCACTTGCTGTATCAAGTACTCAACAAAAAATTTAGTCCATACCGGACATTCCTTGACTTTGAATTTATAGCATGTTTCAACTTTTCCCTGACCACCAGTTCCGTAACTATACTAGAGACCTTTAGATACTTAAAAGATGGTAAACAATCTTGACGTGTCTTTTTATTTAAACATACACTTTATAAATCAAAATCTTTACATTTTACAATTTAGGTATGAAAAAATCATTTACTTTCATAATTGAATTGTATATTGTAACGATTTTCATTTTTAGACTGTGTATTTCAATAAAAAGACATGTCAAGATTGTTTACCATCTTTTAAGTACCTAAAGGTCTAAAGTATAGGCGTGAAGTCACGCGAAACTTTTAAGCGTTGTATTATCGTCATTTTTCGTTTGTCAAATAAAAGAAAATCTATGTGTACATAATTTTTTGGTAATTTATTTATGTGACGGACTAAATAGTTCTTTTTTAGTCGTCTACTTCGTCTAGCCTTTTCCTCCACTTCCTAGAAAGTAGATCCCATGTAATGTCACGATTGTTGGCCAAGCAAAAGCCACTTAAGCTTCCCCAAATATCCCAGACTTTCCATAAGCACTCCTAGTATATCACATGCAGGGCAAGAGTAAGCAATGTAGGTAAAGTAGGCAGAGTACTCACGGCTCGGTGGGGTCGCGCAGGAAGTGCGAGTAGGGCGGCGGCGGCGGCGCGCGCGCCTCGCCCTCGCAGCGCGGCACGAGGATCGGCGGCAGCGCTGAGGGAGACACATTAACAGGGTTGTACAGTCGGTTTGGTTACTTGGGTCAATCAACTAATTTGTCTTGTTATTCTGTCCCGTAAGTCAGGAAACAATTGTGATAGAGCTGCTTAGAAAAAGGTTGTAATTTAAGTCCCGTTTTATGCTCAGGAGATGGGCCACAATGAAACGCATGTAACTGTAAAAAAATGGCCTTGCGCAGACCACAGACTATCCGCGACGGACTTTTTAGTTTGTGAAAATAGAACGTATGGAATTACATGCAGTAACGCACACGACGCGCAAAAAGTCCGGCGCACAATGCATACAATCCACGCAGACTTTTTGTGTGCCGCAGACTCGATCGCACCAAAAATTCTATCGTCTGCGCTTCCCCTATATCCTTGAAAATCACAATTTTACTTGGTGACTCTGGAGGCGTCACCATGGCAACCAGGGACATAAAATAGTTGATCAACCTATTTAGAAATACCACAGAATAAGTAATACAGGGTGGAAAAAAGATATGGGCCCTGTCCCCTTAGCACGACAGGGCGCAGAAGAGATACGCGCGACCTAGACTATACCTGTCACTGTCTAACTAGAGATGTCAGAAAGTGACTATCCCGCGAGCGACGCAACTACGTGTTGCCGTGCTAAGCCTACTTACTGGAGGGGAACTACTTTAAATGCTTTAGTTAGCTTATTTTACTGTAAGGAAACATTCCTCTATTTTAAAAAGAAACAAAACTGCACTTAGAGATTTTTAAAATTTTGCTAGTCTCAACCAGTAATCAAAATAAGTAAAAAAAATTAATAAACCCTTGCTTGTTTATTATTTGAATCAGTACTCTGAGATTATTGTTTAGTATAAAATTTGTCTCCCTGGGCTGGCATAAATATTCAATGTATCATCACCAATTTGGATTACTAAAAAGACAGGCAAAGTGGGAATATTTAGACAAGCTAGCAATCTGTCACTATCAAACAAATATTTTCAGGGCAAACATAGTAATCTCACAACAGTTCAAAGAACAAACAAACATCATGTCCGTATCCTCAAATGGGGTAAGCAGAGCACACAAAACGCAATAGGCATAAACATACTAATTTCATGTTCCTCAGCCTCTTCTAGCATATTTATTTGGTTTTATGTTAAAGAGGTACTAGTGACACATTGCTATACTTTAGACCTTTAGGTACTTAAAAGATGGTAAACAATCTTGACATGTCTTTTTATTAAAATACACAGTCTAAAAATGAAAATCGTTACATTATACATACAATTCAATTATGAAAGTAAATGATTTTTTCATACCTAAATTGTAAAATGTAAAGATTTTGATTTATAAAGTGTATGTTTAAATAAAAAGACACGTCAAGATTTGTTTACCATCTTTAAGTACCTAAAGGTCTCTAGTATAGTATATCGCCTAAAATGTACCCAAACCTATTCAAATTTTCAACTGGACATATTCTGCCATACACACCTGGCGAGTCGATTTTGTGGTAGTGGTAAGGATTGATGCACACTTCGTCCTTCTTTAGCTGGTACGCGAACTCGCAGTGGTCCACAGGCTTTAGTTCATGCTGGCTCTGAAATCAAGAACAGAATATGTACATACATACATAAACATCCCACCTTATTCCCTGCAGGTAGTGTCCGACCGAAGCTTCGGCTTCGGCTTCGGCTTCGGCCACCTTCGGCCAAAAAAACCACCTTCGGCCAAACCTTCGGCTTCGGCCAAAATTTGGCCGAAGCTTTGGCCGAAGCCGAAGGTTTGCAAATCGTGATTTGAAATTGAACAAACGATGCCAGAGCGAGACGGATAGTACGCAGCGCTTAGCAGGGCAGCATTTCGCCAACCCGATAGCATTACTTGCAGTTAATTATACAACGTGTCCCTAGCCTATGGACATAGACGAATACTACACGTTCATTAGGGTATTTTCGACTAATGTGCCAAATATTAAAACAATCGGTTCAGTATTTATAGAGAAAACAATGTTTTAAAGTTTTGGCCTTTGGAGCACCCTTTATTAACACTGTGTTAATTAAAACGCATTTATGTGGCTAATCCAATCTCTTTTAAACAGTTTGTAGAACTGTAATAACAATTTCAAAGTAAATACTCTTTAGAAGTTCACCATAACTCTGTGGTAACTGCGTGGTTTTCTTTTAAATCAAGTGACACTGACTAATGTCACGTTGCCACACTTTTCAATGTTTACTCATGAAAATTAGATTGAAAAGATGGGACTTTATTCTCATTTATGGGGAGTGCAATTTGAATGGGAACCTACGCTATAAGAACGTACCGCGTAGGAGCTGTAATCCGCCAATTGCCTATCTGGGAAGAACAGCGTATTCTGGAATACTTTCGCCGAACGCCAACGTCTAGCTTGTGGCGAGCGGCTCGCCGTTTTAATGTTCACCGTAACGCTGTTCATGCAATATTGAAACGAGAAAAGTGACACCCTTATAAATTTCGCAAAGTACAACCGCTTTTGTCTTGCAACAGATCAGTGAGAGTGGAATATTGTCAGAGTAGTTGCAGGAGAAGTTCGTAGAAACCCCTTCTTTTTTATCAGACGTAATTTGGACGGATGAAAATACCTTTACACGAAATGGTATGTGTATCTCCGGATCTGACACCTGATAAGATTTTTTTTGTGTGGTTTTGTGAAGGACGAAGTTTACTCAAGTGATGTGAACACCATAGAAATTAGAAGGTCCAGAGCAACATGAGGCGCTGTTTACACATGTACATACTAAGAAACGTTAGCCGTTTTGACCATTTCAAATTTTTAATTTTTTAATTTTTGTTTATTTAATAAAATAAATGATGTTTATGTAAACTTGGTTTCATTAATTACTTTTATCCTACATTTGCAAATTTTAATTTTGATAGGTAATTGCTAGTTCGATCGTTTAATAATAGAATTCAAATACATAAACATAATAGGCCATTATTGCTGGTAAATCAAAAATTCTGCTATTTGCGATCGTGTATGTTGCCTGCTTGTCTGCACGCACACAGTCATATCCTTGCCGTTGACTTTGACATGAGTGTTACACTCACACTGACGTCTCTTTTCGTCTCCTTTATGTCAATAATAATACAGAGTGATACTTTTTTTTGTTGATTATCTGGAATTAAATTTGTTAGAAAAATTTTTATTTTTATTTTACGTCTAATTAAAACAAAAACTGTTTCACTGCATTTGTGAGAAGCAGTATTACTAGGGTTTTCATTCTGTGTCCATAGGCTAGGGACACGTTGTATAAATTACTGCCAACACATAACATAACAACATATTCACACTTGATTTAGGAACTAAAACTGCGCATAATTTCATACCGTTTTTTTTTACTATTAGCAAATTCTCGAATTTCTTAGGGTCAACATGGGGTCAACACACCTTCGGCTTCGGCTTCGGCTTCGGCCGAAGGTTTTGATGAAAGCCGATTAATCGGCTTCGGCTTCGGCTTCGGCCAAAATTGTACCTTCGGTCGGACACTACCTGCAGGGTAGGCAGAGACAAGAGAGCACCATTCACTCATATTCTGGCATATTTCTCTCGCTTCACTCACATTCATCCCTCTCCTCGCAAACACTCACGGTTTCGGGCACTCCTAACTTGTTCTCTCTTTAGAACATCGCCGATCTGGTCGATGTACGTTCTTCGAGAACGCCGTCGACCGAATTCCCTAACACACTTCCCTGTTTGCTATGAATATGTACTACTTGCATATGTATAATATTAGCCCACAAACACCTGCAAGATGTAAAGATGCCTCTTCTGACAGTAAAATAACAGACTGTTATAAAGCCTACAAGAAATCACATCAATGCAAACACTGCTGCTTTGCAACTCGATGACCAGGAAAATGTTGAAGTTAATAGCCAATATCCAATTGGGTTTAGAATAACACCTCTCCATTTCTTCCATGCCTTCTTTTGCTTCATCCACATTCATTAGTCTCTTCATACCTGCTCGTCGATTTCGGGTACTCTTGACCTGACCTGTTTCTGAAACATCTGTGATTTGGTCATAGAACGTCCATCTAGGTCTTCCCCTCCCAACACACATATTCACACTTCCCGTATAAATCTGTTTAGTAAATCTTCTTTCATCCACCCTCTCTATGTATATGACCAAACCAGCTAAGCATACTTTTTTCAATTCTGGTCACTATATCTACTTTCACACCACCCTAAACTAGTAAACTAACGACCACATACAGCTAAAAGGTTTGCCTTTTTCTTGGCATCCTCTTCGATTTCACTCGCTTGGAGACAGAAATTGAACCTGTCTTTATAGTTTTTCCAACATCCGTGTGCCACATCAAACTCACCAAACTTAATACCCATTTTCAGAATTTTCTTATATATTACACTATTGTCCACTTTTTAACACTGTTTTACACCGTTTACACTTGTTTATCTCGTCGCCACTATTATAAACTTACAAATTGGGTGAGAAGCAGATGTGCTGCCTGGAATCGCGAATGCAGACTGCTTTCCACAGCTACCCTCAATTATGGGTAGCACTAACTACCCACATGTATTGTCTATACATAACATAAACTAACTTAAACTCTTGTAGTGGTATTTTGTGTAACGGCTGTATTACCTGAAGCTGCGGCCACCGCCACAGCCGGCAGTAGACAACATGCGGCAACCCCTTGCGGTTCTGTCCGTTTATAATGTTGTCATTAGGCTTGACCCTGTAAACAAGCAGGTTCATATCAAGTAGGGCTCCGATCCATGTGAGCTGACTAAACATTGTATAACCAAGTAATTTCATACGTCTCCAAATCTCTGCAGTCTATTCTAATTGGATATAACTTTTTAAATTTAATTACTAAATGTATAGTTACTTTAAAGAGAACAAATTTTAACAATTAATGAGTACATAAAAATGTTGTAAAATCCAATTTCTTTTTGTTGGTATCTTCTGAGAGATGGTCAGAGGTAGTCTTAAACAGACAGAAATTTCTTTCATGTTTTTCAAATCTGTTTTTAAATCTCTCAAAATGTATCCAGCCTTTAGGCATACAAAATAAATGATAAATAAAACATTGTAAACATCCTACTAAAAAACATAACAAAGCTATAAACTAATTTTCTAGTCTATATAAATGTAGTTTCACAGCCTAAAATAACTTGGTTAAACTCAACACATAAATATAGAGACAACCCCAGTTCTTTACCCTTAGGGTACTTTCACCCTTTGCCCTTTGCCCTTTGAGTACTCTGACCCCTAGAGGTTAACCCTAAGGGCAGTGACTGAGACCTATTACATTTAGGTAGCCTAAAATATACCCTGTAGAACTAAAATGACAAATACTAAGTGTATTTATAATGTTTTACATTTCTATGACTTTCCTCCTCTTGTCTTTGTTTTTTTTTTTTAATAAATTTCTAGATATAATCTATGCACTTTTACACGGAACTAACGCGATATCTTCGTTTGTTTGAGCAAAGTATTTATTTTCTAAGGATATCTTCTAAGAAAAGGACTATTTGTGTTTCTGATAAGAATATACTAATTAGTGTAATTAGTCAGTAACTACATGACTAGTGTGTTTTGATCTAATTGGTTTAACTATCAAGTAAATATTTGGGCAAAGTTATCGGAAACGAAGTAGCTACATTGTTTTATTTAACTCTTCCGAATTGTATCTTTGGTTTGGGCAAGTACCTATACCCAGAATTAGGAACTCATGAACATAAGGTAACATAATTAGCAACAATACCAATTAGATTCCTATAAGAATTTAGTAAATAAGTGTCAAAAACTTACGAGATAGCGGAAGAACATAGAAGAAACACTCAGAATCACACGATAAAATTGATTTACAATTCCTAATAACGCGTTGGAATCCTTGTCAAGCTCCTCATTAACACATTCAAGGACAATTAAATGTATCACCGGTATTTGCACTCCGATTACAACGCACTGAACACACACAAATCCTTTGTTTTATTATCGAAAACAAAGTTATAATAATCGCGAGGTCGCGAATACATCCGCCATATTGCTGAGGGTTGCGTTTTCCGTTCGATTTGTTTTGACGGCAATTTGACCTTTTTGGATTTTGCGTCCTGTCTATGGTTATGTAACCGAGGTGCGGTGGTCGTTGACAAGTCAAGGGTCAATGTGCTTTGCCCGTTTTGCGATTTGGCCGGGTTGCATGACCAAACCCAACCAAGGCGAAATGAACCGGCGTTCCTTTACACGCTTTCGATTAAAATAATCGGATATAGATAGATTAAAATAATCTTTGAATCACATTATTTTCCGCAATTAACAAAGGAATAAAATTCGCAATGTCTTTTACAAGTTAATTTTTTATTTTAATTTACAGGCATTAATGTCGTTCAATTACGATTTCTGATTATATTGTTTTCAACATAAAATATACGACACACAAAGATCCTGAAACGGATTGTTTTCTACGTATTTTGCGACAGGAAACGTCATAATGATTGTTATCACAAAAAAACAAATCAATATTGCACTAACCTGGGAATAGTAACACATTTCGTATGACTATTCTGACTTGAAATTGCCTTTTCTAGCTCCTCAAGGGCTCCACTTTTCTTTAGTTTCTTGACTAAACTCTTTACAGCCTTCTCGGACCACTTGTCTTCCGCGACAGACGACCCTTCAGGGCCCTTTTTCCACCCTAAAAGTCGTTTCACAACTGGCGGCGTTAAAGGAAACATGCCGCGATACTTTATCGATTAAGTCATCCAAGTAAAATTGTTAATTATTTGAAGGTTCACTACATTCGCGCACAAATATTACAATCCCTATTTAGATAAACCACTGACGGCCATGTTGAGAAATGAATGAAAAAATGACAGAACAGTTGTCAATCAACATAATCAAGCCATCTCTTTTCCACACGAAAGTTTATTTTAGGATTTGTTTACCCATATTTAAAATTGAGTTTGTATTCTGAATTTACGGGTTGTACGATATGTAGACAATAATAAAATTTTAATTCCTAAAAAAATAATCGATAAAGAGATAATGGAAGTAGTTAATTTTCACATTCTAATTTAATTTGTAGATGTGCTTTCTCGCTCTCACTTGTTTATTTTTAAAGTACAACCATAGACTAACCAGCCAGCCCCGTTGCAATATAAATAACCTGCCAGGGATCCGTGCACAGAAATCCAAATAAATACAAATCAAAAACTCTTAGTCTCCTTGTCATAATTTGAAAATTGTATGCTACTGATGAAAATGTTAAAGAGACTATGTTTTAAAACTATCATAAATTCATTTGCGAGTGTGTTAATTTTGCCTTGAATTTTTGATTCCTGCCGCATTTTTTTTTATAATGTAGAGCATGTTGTAAATTGTAAGTAAAAATAAATGCTTTCTTTTCAACAGCGTAGCAATTGAGCAATTAGCGATATGGTTAATTAATGTCGTTTGAATTAGGGACATTATGTAAAATTGACATTGAATCGTTAAGGTTGGAATTTTGAAGTTAGCCGAGAAAGAATTGATTAAGTTGCTGAGTGAAAATTTAGCTGCCTTGAAGTACTAATGTGCGGTTTATTTCTTAAATAGTTGAAATAAATCGTTATTTTATAACGTTTTCATTATTTTATGTACGGAACCCAACTCTTTTGAACGACGTTTCAAAAATTGAATTGTTTATGGCAAGTCAGAATGTTGATGTTTTGAATTCGTTCCTTCAAATTCAAAAGTTTTCAATTGTTTTTGTTCAAAAATGTGCCAGTTGTTGTGGATAATTGTCGATTTTCGAAGTATATAGAGTTTTTCGGTAAGTTATTTCGCTTTTTCTGTTTACATATAATATTAGCGGTGCTTATAATGTCCATTGAATTGCGAAAATGTGTGTTACTCAAGGGATGTTACTGGCAGTTTAATTTGGCGCCGTATTTTACTGGCCAGTCATTTTTATTTTTGGTTGCTACAAGGTTGCCTTGGCTGGAAATTATAATTCACAAACTTTACGACAAAATTAATAGTTACAGTTTGAAATCTACTGTGCGTTTTCATTTACGCGTTTCTATTTCTATGAAGAATATTTATATTTTGGTTATTTACTTGTTGCAATATGTTTAACCATTTCACCTTAGTTGTTTTAGACACGAATCCTTAAAAATGTTGAATCATTTAAAAATTTTACTTAAGATTATTCTTGTTTGAATTGTACTCAAACTCAAACCAAAAATTTATAATGCTACTGGGAAATGAATGGAGGTAAATCTTCATTAAGTAATTTAATTTTCAGGGAACCTGTGATCTAATCAGAATACACTTTTTTAACAGTTTCTATTTTTTTTCAGCAACCAAAAGTTTTATTGAAATAATTCTTCTTACTTCGGTACCCTATTTCACTTATTGCATGATATTGGTTTGTCTAGAGTCTAGCTAGTCTTCAAAGTCAATAAGTCGGATTTTACAGATCTCATGTAATTTGACACTGGGTTTTGCCAGATGTATGGTGTGCCATTTGTTTGGTCTTTCTCATATCAACCCACCTTCCTAGGATCTTAAATATTGCTCGCTTTGCTGCGGCTAGGACTTGATACACCACAACTACAGTTCTCTTGAAGCTAGTTGGGTAGTTGTGATTTTTGGAGTTCAACTCTGGGGCTTGCAATCCAATTAAAAAAATATATCTCGGCATGTCTCATAGAGTCCTCTGATAACATATCTTCTTAGAGGCTGGGAACGGACACACTTAAAGTTGGCCTATTTTTGCGTTAAATAGTTTTTGTATGAGATATTTTTACAAGCTACTTCCATATAAATGTACGAACTACAGGCAATTGTATTCCCAACCTAACATAAAATCTATCATTGGTGTTGATTTGGGACAATGTTTCTACCTATGGTTTTTGTTTTAGATACTGTGAGATCAAAATTGCTGTTAATGTACTGTCTAATTTAATGAATTCGTCGCCCCCATGCTAAACTAACATAAGTGTAAAAAACACAT
>BHDV01072563.1:125531-144303 GCA_005406045.1 Adoxophyes honmai | reverse complement strand
CCTTTATTTAATATAGGTAGTCACATGATAACTTGGCGACAAAGTCCACAGAAAGAAAGTTGGAGGTTGTATTTATGCAACCGATCATCGATTGTTAGCGCGATGTAGGATCGTTTAGTTCGGCTATTCGACGAATGTGGCGCTGGGGCGCAACACACGCTTCGCAGCCACTTCCAACATAATTTTAGGTTTAAAATAGATGAAAGATGTATAATAGTGACAGGTACATAGGTACCTTAACACGTTGGACTCCGGTGACACAGCGTCTGTGATCAAAAAAATCTTACTCCTATGCCAGTGACACATACCTGTGACCATGTTATTCGTACTCCTGACCACGATAATTTCGCCCGGCATAGCTTAATAAGGGCTTAGTTTTACCTTAGTCGCGTCTTAAGACATCCACGGAAGAAATGGAGAGGTGTTATTTTAAACCCGACACCACGCGGAAATCATCACAAGAATAAAAATTAATAAAATCAGGTATTAAAAATAGGAACGGATTAGTAGGATTTACAAATGAAATGATTGATTTGATATTTTATGTACGTGGGATTTCCTGTTATCTGTATTTGTACTTATATCTAACTCGTGCGTAATGTTTTATTTTAAGCATGAAGTCACCATCTGAGCCAATTATTTGCATGTTTCATTAGGTAACCTACTATTTACTAAGTTTTTTTTTAAGATGACACTTTTCATTAGCAGGTACTCAGCTTTTATGTGCGTTTAGGGAAAGCAGGTATCATCACCAGCCTATATACGTCCCACTGCAGGGCACAGGCCTCCTCTCAGTATGAGAGGGCTTGGGCAATAGTTCCCACGCGGGCCCAATGCGGATTGGGAACTTCACACACAACGTTGAATTACTTCGTCGCTGTGTGTAGGTTTCCTCACGATGTTTTCCTTCACGAATAGCTCGTGATAAATATCTAATTCGATATCGCACATAAATTCCGAAAAATTCAGAGGTGCGAGCCCGGGGTTTGAACCCACGACCCTCTGCTTGAGAGGCCACAGGTCGAACCGCTAGGCTACCACGGCTGATCGCTAGGCTACCACGGCTTAAACATGTTCGGGAGAGGACCTTTTATACATGTTTTATAAGTAGTACCTAGATACTATTACCAAATCTCTGCCAATACTTAGTTTTTTGAGGTTAGAATTTTGACGAGCGAAACTCGTTTCTTTCGTAGGAATTAAAAGAATTAACTAGAACTGATTAATCAAGTTTTCAATGCAACAGCAAACATTTGTGCAACGTCATGGATTCGCTGAAAAGCGCGGGAAAATATGACAGTTAAAAATTAAAAAAAATATGTGGACAAAGACTTACTTTGAAATCGTCGGTGGGTCCGTTCCGGCCGACCGTGCCGTTCTTTATTTTGCTGGCCAGTGCCTTTTTGTAGACGGCGCCGCGGCCGCGGGCGCCCGAGTTCACGGTGCCCACGAGAGCACTGTATGTTGGCCGGGGCTGCTCGTCGGCTAGTAGGTTACCTGATGAAACCAAGACATAAGTACATACAAAAACGCCTGTATTCCCAAATGTGGTAGGCACATCAAACTCTTAGTAAATAAAATCAGGTCGATTTCACGTTTCGTGGACAACTAAAGCATATTTTTACTAGCCTGTTGCCTAAAATACACCTCAGCCTATTCCCTTAATCTACTCTTACGACAACCACGGAATAAATGGAAAGGTGTTATTCTGAACCCGGCACCACACGGCGCCTGAAAATATAATAGAAGTAGATACGAAACGTGCAATAGTTTTCATTATGTCGCTTTTTTTATGCTCAGCCTACATTTGGAAATACAGACGTAATATGTGTGTGTGTGTGTGTGTGTGTGTGTGTGTGTGTGTGTGTGTGTGTGTAAAATTATAAATTTAAGAAAGGGCAAAATTTGACTGGGTCTGTTGCCTGGATATTTATAGTCAGATCTTCGGTCCAGCCAATCTGCTTAAAATGTATTGTATCCAAGTCAGGGTAACCTTACCCAGATTTGGATACATTTTAACCAGATTGGCTGGACGGGTCCTGAGATAGAGATGACTGTCGTAAAAATAGGACTTTTGCAGCCTGAGAAAAACAAAATGCTTACCCTGACTAGTAGACCTGGTCATCTTCTGCTTGAGTGCCATGAGTACCGTACTGGGACGGTGAGGCATGGTCGACACGTCCTCATTGTACCCCTGATCCCATTCCTTGGCCAGCTTCTTCAGTTCCTTCTCAGCGAGGATCTCTGCCTTGCTCTGCCGCTTCTGATACTGTTTGTGGGACTTCTCGTGGTCTTTCTTCGCTTTCTCCTTTTGGGATTTGGCTTTTTTCCTGGAACGTAGAACGTGAACTGTTAATAACAGCAGTGCCCTATTGGTTACAACAAGTCTTTAGTCTATAAAATTCTCAACCATCGCTTTATAACTTATAGTACCTACTCGGCTATAAACTTGACCAGATTTTAAGTGGGGGTAAATTCGCTCTTAGCTTTTACCTGGAAGTTGGCGAACTTCCCCCACCACAAAAAAAACTGGCCTAGTTTATTGGCGATTACTATACTAAATATACCTCTTTAATGCCTGACTTCGGACCCATCTGTCTGAAAAGAGGAGGCAAAAGTTACACCCAACCCTGAGATACAGCCTATGCTGTACCTATGTCTTACAGAAACTTGATGATAGATGAGATACCACGGATACAGACTTACTTATCATTATTCTCAAGCTTGGCCGTCGCCTGGTCCAGGAACCTGAGGATGTCGTCCCGGCCGTTGATGGCTGCGAGCTCCTGCGCCGTGTGGCCGTCCACGTCCATGGCATACACGTTGGCTCCGAAGTTGACGAGGAAGGTCACGCATTCTTTATGGCCCCGCGCGGAGGCGAGGTGCAATGCCGTATTGCCGAAGTAGTCCGCTTTATCAGGTTCCCCTCTGAAAAGGCAGTCTTGTTTCAGGATTTTTCGATGCAAATGAATTTGGAGCACGATTAGAGAGAAGTGTCTGAAGGAGAATATTGTAACAAGTATAGAGGCATGTTGCGTTAGTTTGGGCTCTTGGAGAGAATGAATGAAGCAAGGGTGTGTCAAATCTACAAGGGAAGTGTGTTAAGGTCGAAGGCGCCCTCGAAGAACGTATATCGACCAGATCGACGATGTTCCAAAAAGAGGCCAAATTAGAAGCGAGAGAAGTATGCCAGAATAGGAGCGAATGGTGCTCTGTTGTCAATGGGGCGTGACATTTATGTATTTATGTTATGTAATATGCATGGTCGTATGTATTCTGTATTCCTAAATGGGGTAGGCATAGCTCATGAAAGGCTACATAGACAATTAGTGGCCATTTCTAACATGTTTTAATGGTTTCAAGGTGCCAGGTATAATCGTGACAGGTTGCAAGCCTGCTAATGTATAGGTTACACATAAAATAATTACGTAAATCTAATTACTGAGTAACTGCTTCATATACAAAAGCGAACGCATTCCCGAAGTGAAATTTGAAACGAGTAGAAGTAAGGTAAACGTCCCTGTGCTCGACACTGACCGAATACATGGAACTTGCAACCTTATGTCATAGTAAGACAGGTGACAGATGGGTGTCACCTACTGGGCGTTGAGGTATCCAGCATTGGTACATTTGTATTGCCTTACCTTACAAAAGTGCATTCACTCGCGAGTAAAGATTGATGATTAAATTTATTCTCGTCTGGTTGAATCGGCCCTAAGACGCAACGAAATTTCTATTTCTCCCATATTCTACTTGACACGTAACATTCATTATTAAAAGTAAAAGTGCAGTTTAGAGTGGTTTATGGAGAAACTTTTCGCCGTTTACACGAACCCTAATAAAACAGTAATTAGGTAATTCACACGCATAAATTACTCGTGTGGTGTCGAGTTTAAAATAACACCTCTCCATTTCTTCCATAGATTTCGTAAGGGGCGACTAAGGAAACAGGTTTAGGTATGCTTTAGGCGACAGGCTAGCTGTCACTGTTATACCTCTTCCATCTGTTCTTAGACCTAAAATTATGCTAGAAGTGGCCGCGAGGCGTGAAATAGTCATGTATTTGGCTATGTCATGTTTTGTGGGCTACCCCATTTGGGAACAGAGGCGAGATTGTATGCATATATGTATAAAAATGTTAGCGTTACTTCAAGTATTTGCTTATTTGCTTTGATTATCGCCTAGTATTTGTTAGAATTTCGTACCAAAACACTAGTATATCGAAGTCTGGCCGTATAGCCTCAGTGCTTATCGAACGCAATAAATTTCTAGATAAATGTGACGTGTTTACAGCACCACTTAATGTGTGACGTCACACAAACTTAGTCAACTCGTACGTTACACTGCATAAAACTTTACTACGTTGTACAATGTTCGATGTTTATTAATATTGATATACGATTATATTACGTTATTGCGGTTTAGGCAAAAACATAATTAAAATGATGGCGCACCAAGAGTACAGAAAATGCGGATCTCATAATAATTAATTAATCAAAAATCAATTACGAATTACTCTCGGCTCTGAATACCTTTTCTTACCATTCGGAGTCGAGACCTTAGGTCCGTGGGGCCCCAGCGCCACCAACCTTATAAAAGAGATCTCCAAGCGACTGGTAGATACAACTGGAGACAGAAGAGCTGGCAGCTTCCTCGCTCAACGCATCAGCATTGCGATACAGCGAGGAAACGCTGCCAGCGTCTTTGGGACCATGCCTCAATCAAATTTCATCATCAAATCCCCGTGTGGTGCCGGGTTAGAATAGCACCTCCCCCTTTCTTCCCGTGGGCGTCGTAAGAGTCGACTCTGGGAAAGGGTTAGTGTATTGTGGGCGATGGGCTAGCAACCTGTCACTGCAATATCACGTTTAACCATCTGGTTACCCTGAATTTGCTAAACGTGGCACTGGATTTTTGAATTCATGTGCTCTGCCTACCCCTCATGGGAATACAGGCGTGAGAATATGTATGTATGTATGTAAATCAAAATTTTGTTGGTTACGTTACTTTATTAACTCGTAACCCTGGAAACAATAACTAAAGTATCTTCACTACATATTCAAAGTCGCGGTCGCTGTCTGTCCGTCTGCATCAATGTTTGCTTCAATCTTTAAAACTACGCAACGGATTTTAATGCGGTTTCTTTTAACAGATAGAGTGATTCTAAAGGAAGGTTAATATATTTATAATACAAGCATAATATTGTAGAGGAACACCGATTAATTTACGTATTTCTGATATGAGGTAGGTAGGTATATTTTAATATCATCATTGCTCTCGCGCGAAGCCGGGGCGGGTCGCTAGTTTGAAAATAAAAAAGATAAATGTGAACATGAAAAACATGTGAGGGAAACCAGCAATATCATAGGATATTATTGTTACACCGATCATAACTATTTCAGTACGATATAACTGGCATGATACGCTTCGCGGCGACCCAACGGTTGTTTTGTCTCCGTCTTAAATACACATTAGCGCGGTGGTAGAGATAGCACACATTGGAGATTAGAATAATTAAAGTGATCTGTATCGTGAACAAATTAATAGAAATGTTTTAGATTTCGAGGCCGCTATATCAGTAGCGATAATCACTAATTGTGCGGTAATAATGTAACAATTAATGTCTGTGGCAATGAAGACGAAATTAGATTTTGGAGTGGCAGTAGGTATGAACGATTGCAAGTAACGCGTATTTGCAATCACATGCAAAGAAAATATGCAGGTAATGCTGCAGGTAAGCTGAGTTTGTTAGTCACCA
Source organism: Adoxophyes honmai (assembly GCA_005406045.1). NCBI lineage: Eukaryota > Metazoa > Arthropoda > Insecta > Lepidoptera > Tortricidae > Adoxophyes > Adoxophyes honmai. Next base: position 138,545 of record BHDV01072563.1, on the reverse strand, counting down.
TAAATAGGTAAAATAGAAATAGACAGTAAATGTACCTAACTGCCTTTTGTACCTGCTTTATTTAACTTGGAACCTCAAAATTACGCTGAAAGGTACGTGGAATACCCATGGTAGCGTTTCGTGTGAGCTTCCTACTCCATTTGGGAACACAGCCGTGATGTATGCATGTCTATCATTTTTACTCAATGTATCCCGTCTCGCACTAATGGAAGTGATGGTATAAACGCTACGCTTTTGCCTGACACCGTTTGAAACACCCTACGCTTCGCAAGGCACACCCTACGGGTGCTCTACTACCCCTACGCGCGCTCCCTCTGCAGCGTAAGCCGTGGGTCCTTCGCCGCCGTGTCCTGGATTAAGGGAAGAGGGAAGTGCCTGCCGAGCTATCCGAACCAAGCGCTCTCACACCCTGAACTGAACTCGTGCCGCTAGATACCGCCTTGTCGGGAGGTATTTTCTATAAATAGGTAAACCCTGGTTTTGTCAATACTCTTTCCTTTATCTTCCGCAAGTTCCTCGCTAGCTGCTAATCGCGACACGGTGCTTTGAGCGCCCCCTTTCGTATAATTTCGAATATTACAAGCGACTCTGCCACACCACCGCGCCGCGCCGCCTCTCGCCCGATGTCAGCGTGTTTGGAACTTCACAGGGTAAGTTGCCCACTTAACACAGCAAACCGCGAGTAGAGATGCGCACGAGTGAGACTATGCCTGTCAGTGTCTAATTGGAGACGTCAGACAGTGACAGGTATATCCCGCGCGCGTATCGTCTCGCGCTTGCTGCTATGCAAAGCTTAGAGAGCGACGCGACGCGGTGGCATGATGGTACCATAGAGGACAGGCCCAATACAGAGTCCAATGTCATTGGATTTGTTCGAAGACGATTCCGCCAAACCATGGCGGCGTTCGCTGTGCTCTTATTGGTCGGCCCAAGATCGCGCGTAACGCAGTGGCTTTTTCCTCTACGGTTATTGGCTCTTTACAGTTTCTGTGACAGTTTGTAAGGGGTAAAACCCTAACGGTTTGCGGGACTGGGTGGACGTTTGTTTCTCTAGTTTGTCTGTCCTCTATGGATGGTACGAACGACACGATTTTTCCCGACAATTTGCGCCCCGCACCTCGCTTCCGCTTGCGTCGAGCGTAACGCTTACCCTCGCCCGCACAGCAGCCGCTGAGCCTCGACGTGGCCCTCGAAGGCGGCCCACAGCGTGGGCGTCATGCCCGCCTCGTCCTTGTTGTTGCATTCCTAACGCTTACCCTCGCCCGCACAGCAGCCGCAGGGCCTCGACGTGGCCCTCGAAGGCGGCCCACAGCGTGGGCGTCATGCCCGACTCGTCCTTGTTGTTGCATTCCTTCCGCGTGGCCTCGCGGAGCACCTCCAGCAACCCGTCTTTGGCTGCTCTGGAAGAAGAGATAGCAAGCTTACTACACTGGTCATAACAAAAAAAATTGTTCGAATTGAAAACCTCCTCCTTTTTTGAAGTCGGTTAAAAAGGGACCCACTTGTTTTTTTGCACTATTGCTCATGTTAGTAGTACATGGCATTAACTTGGCAAGGTATTAAGTAGTAGCTCTATCATGACGACGTTTAGACCATGTGAAATTAATGGACTTAAAACGGATCGTTATTGGTCGAAAGTACAGTTTTAGGCAAATAAGTTGGCAAGGTTTCAAACGGCATTTAATTCCTTGCCAAGTTAGATGTCCAGCACACATTCCTACTAATATTACAAATGCGAAAGTAACTCTGTCTGTCTGTCACGCTTTCCCGCTTAAACCTCTCAATCGATTTTGATGAAATTTGGCACAAATAATCTTTAGACCCTGAGAAAGGACATGGGCTACCTTTTATTGCGAAAAAAAGTAATGCCCAAAATAACTATTCCACGCGGACGAAGTCGCGGGCACAGCTAGTAAACACATAAATCTTGAATGATTGTCAAGCTCTTGTGAATTTTTGAAGTGATTTTAGTCTCTGCAAAAGGATAATTGACTGCGCTTCATGACTCATCCGTCCGAGAATGAGATTTAACTAACATTACAAGTAGTCGAGTTTTCTGATAACACAGAAAACTTACTTTGTTATGTATTTGAAAATCGTTATCGCAAAAACAAAATGTACGCGCTTAATGGTCCCAGATATCGTTCGCAGATAGAGCCGCATATTTCATTATTATCAATGCTGTTATAAATCTAAGATTACGCTTGTCGGAATGATTGCTCGTCATAATGTGGATATAATTAATAATTATTATAACTGTAATAAAAATGGGTGGTGTGGTATGCACGTCGATTGCAAAAGTCTGCCAAATTATCTGCGTAGAGATTTTGAAGAATACAATTACGAATTTCAGTTTTTTTTTTGAGGAAACGAGTAGCCGAGGACTATTAAATTTTCAAACGTACTGACAGTGGAAGCGGGGCGGCGGCGGCTTTTGTTTTTTATACATTTTAACCTAAGCAAGTTCTTTTGATTTGAAGCATGCAGACACAGCGACGAGTCCATCACCACAGAATGCTGACGTTTCATCTGTGCATTTTGACCGTAGTGTTAAGTATTTGTCACATTACTTAAATCTTGATCTGAACAACTTCTGTCTTAGAAACAAACAACCAAAAGGACTTTTTGTGGCAACAACTTTTTGCACATTTCGGCAATTGTTCCAAACATATCCCGTTACCGTTTCAACTTTATACTAATCCGGCAGTTTATCTGAATAATATGTAAGTATTCATGCCATGTTATAATTACTGGAGCGTGGGAATGTTCACTAAAATGAGTTTTGTCGTCGAATCGCGCTGTGCAGCGGCAAAATGCTAGTGTTAGCCACCTAAATGAGGGCTTATTTCACGGTTGGTGGTGTCCATAAATGCCGAGGCTGAGTGACTAGGTGGCAAAACATATGGGTACTATAATGAGGACAAACTGCGGTAGAAATACTAGTTATTACTGGTATGTATTTTAGTAAGTGCATCAAAATGCAATGACAGTAATCCGTACTAAGTCCGTAGGCTCCATACGTGGTGATATGGATTACTAGCGTCGAGGGTAAATTCCTCCTTTTTACCGATTTTTAGGCATTGTCGTTGTATTTACACAGTGTGAACAATTCACAAATAATAAAATTTTAAAAATAGTAATTAATATAGTGTATCAAATAAATGTACTCTATTTTTTTCTGATGTAGGTATTCTTTTAGATAGGCGACTCGACAATCTAGTAACTTGTCACTATTGTACCTCAATAAACACACCCAAAGAAGTAATAGGGATTAGGCACTTCAATATCTTACAAACAATTCCCGTCAAAACTGATAAAAATGTGTTTAGGCCCTGCGCAGACGACAGACTATCCGCGACGGACTTTTTAGTCTGTGAAAATAGAACCTATGGAATTACATGCAGTAACGCATACGTCGCGCAAAAAGTTCGGCGCACAATGCATACAATCCACGCAGAGTTTTTGAGCGCCGCAGACTCGATCGCACAAAAGTCAGTCGTCTGCGTTGTCCCTTAATCCCAATTCCTTTTACGTGTAATTTTCTTACAACATACAAATGGTGCTGTGACCAGGATTCGAACAAAACAAAAACTGTTCAAAACAAGTCTAGCATCACTCACAGCATGCCGAGCGGTGTCAACTGAACAATTGCCGGCGATTATCCGAGGGAAAGTCGACACAATGAGATATGGTTCACTTTTCATGATCACGCTTCCGCTGTTACGCAGCCATTACGTAGCTAATTAAGAACGAGGGATTTGTTTCATTTGTTGCGCTTGAACGTTGCTAACAGTCTCTTTAGCAGGGCGCGAGTAGAGATACTTGCGAGATAGACTATACCTGACACCTCCCTGACACTGTCTAACTAGAAACGTCAGAAAGTGACCGGTACGGCCTGGCCACGACCACGCGCGGCGAGCGGCAGCGGCAGCGGCGGGCGGTGAGCGGCAAAAACAATCGCATAGTAGTATACAGGCCATGCCACGAGGTTGCCGCTCGCGCGACTAGCGACGCGAATTGCGCCGGGCGGCGCGCGGCGGCGACGAGCGGCCAGCGGCGCGACCGAAACAAAGACACGGGCTGAATGGAGGATGCCACGAATTCAGAGCGACGCGACGAGCGTTACGAGCGGCACGTTTCGGGCGACGCGGCAGAGAATAAAATTTTTTAGACGATTCGCGCGCGAATAATGTACACCGAATTATAATGTTATGTAAATACTTCTTCAGAGTTAACTTTTGACTTTTACTAATTTATAATAATCTTACGTAAGGTTATTATCAAGTTAGATCTTACATTTTGTTGGTATTTAAGTAATTAAATAGACAAATGTGTGCTCAGGATATTGCTAAATTGAAGTCTGTTTTTTTGTTTCAAATCATTGCAATTATTGTTTTAACAAATTCAAATGTTGGAGTATACCTACTATACCATACTCCTGCCTATACATATATACGTCCCACTGCAGGGCACAGGCCTCCTCTCAATATGAGAGGGCTTGGGCTATAGTTGGGATTGGGTTGGAGTAGGTATACTTACCTACATACAATACTCAACCCGGTATGCTCGTAAAACTATTCGGGGTGTTTTCTGTACACCTATTATTGATACAAAGTAAAGAATTCCCAATATGTTCGATGACGTTTATTTAAGTCCTGCCCTCTATTTCTTAAAAATAAAATGTCCTGCCTGAAATATGCGCTACTTCCAAGACATTTCATAGCAATATTTGATAACGCTATTTTAAATACGTCCCCTGCGCGTGAAATCGCTATCGCGCCTGCGAAGTCCGTGGCATGCGCGCCGCTCCGCTCTGCCTCGTCGCGTCGCCCGTCGCACCGCTCGTCGCATCGCTCAAAGTCGTGGCCAGGCCGGTAGACTATCCCGCGTGCGAGGCGACTAGAGCGTGCTGCCGTGCTGAGCCTTCGTTAGGAAGTTAAAGTTGATTTGATTTATGTAACACGAATAACAAGGTAAGTTGCGGTCAGAGACTTAAGTGGAGTGTGAGAATTTTGTTCCCGAAGTCCCCTATGAGACTGACATGGTCACCCTAAGTGTGGTTAAACCTCGTCAGATACAAGATAAAATAGCGGGTGTTAGTCCAAAACTTGGCCTAAGGTGTATTTTCTAATTTCAGACATAGGTTAATTACCGGCATAAATCTTGGTAAAGTAAAGTAAAGTAGAAAAATGTACATTATAGCTTGAACAAGTAAAGGCTTTTTATTTTTACTTATATGCATGCCATTCAAACTCGCACCGTGGAAACGCCGATATAGGTTGCCGTGGCAACGCCGATCGCAATCATTGAGCTGACACACAACATGGACCTTACCTCGGTGCTGTATGGACTAGAGTTGTGTCCAGCCAGCACCCTCTGACAGGTGTGCGCATACGCAACTGGCCGTGAACGATGGTTAGTAACAATTAAATTAAATAGGCATAGTTTGCGTTAACGTCAAGAGAGCAGTATGTATGGAACAAGGTGGGTGTAAGCTAGGGTGTTAAAAAAGGGTAACTAGAAGTGCCTACGAAACGTAAAATGGTTGCGGTTGTGTATGTAACGATTCGTGTGCTCTGCCTTCCCCATTTGGGAAAAACACAGACGGGATTGTATGTACGTATTGTGGTCGGAAATAAACTTGGTCAGATTTTAAATGGTGGGGGTAATTTGGTCAGAGTATAGCAAAGGGCGGTCAAATTTCACGCATCGCTTGTTCCAGTTGAACTTACCCCCACCACTTCAAATTTGGCCAAGTATACTGCCGACCTTTGTTACGTATGTTAAAAAAGGGCTAAGTAGCTTCCGAAATGGACAAAATAACGGTTTTTGTTTGTTGTCCGAAAAATGATCATGCTAGGTTGCCAGGGCAATGAACTTGGTAGGTTTGTGACATTACCCAGAGCGTGTCTCCTTCCTATGGCTTCCGCTTCCATGGTAATGGAGTGACTAATGATATTGACATTGAAAAATAATTAACAAAACAATACAAATTTATAAATGGCCACTTTTCGTATGCTTAACGCGGAACAGCCAGATTTTAGGATAGCCTTTTTTTATTATTGAAATTGATGTGGTTTACATTTCCTAAAACAAGTGAAACTCGAAGGCAGGTTTTTTTTGTTTTGGTTTGGCGTCTAAAAGGTTAAATATGTGCAAAAGCAACTACATTGAGATTTTTTTACAGGTTTTTTGGGAATATTTTCCAACCTAATACAATTATAAGTATAGCTGTTGACACAAAGTAGCTGCCACGACATTTACAAGTGTGTAGGCAAACTTACATTTCACCAATCTATTGTATTGGCGAAGGATATTATTATCTATTTTATCAAATATGTAGAATCTTATCTTTCGCTGCTACGGACGAATATTAAATTACTTGGAACCCCTTCTGGTAACTTACTTGTGAAACCTGTCTGTAGTCATCTTGTAAATTCACACAAACAACGTCCAAAAAAACGTTCAACTCATTTTCAGCACAACTTTACTGTTCGCATAGAATACCGCAAAATTTGATAACACGAGAAAGTTTCTAGTTTGTCACACTTCCGATGTTAATTTGTCAGAAAAGTTTGTTCAACACTCATAAACGTTTTGTTCACTTTAGTTCTTTCCAGACTCGGAAACAATAATATTTCGCAACTTATAATAACAATTCACACCTGTTTCATTCACCTGTGAGAAACACGACTATTGTTTTCCACAGAATGCAACTAGTCGCAACCAACCGCTGTCATGTGGCGAGTGAACTAGCTTGAAAAACGAACGAAACGAAGAATGGCCACGATTCAATGACCTTTGTCGCTGGTAGCGCCATCTAGTATATAGCTAGGACATTAACTGGTAATCTTTCGTTGTGCTACTTAGTTTGCTTTCTATTGCACTGCCATCTATCGGCGAGTAGCAAATGAATTTATTTGCATCTATTGCACAACAGATGACGCACTTCGCAGCATGTAGATTATGTTTAATAATCTAATTAATTTATGATCCCAATTAGGCAAATAGATAAATAGATGGAATGGAATCTCTTATGTTCTGAGTCCGTCCAGTCGTAAAACGTAATCCGTCACGATTGAAGAACCTAACAGAGAGGTCACTTTCCAGGCAATCCTTGACGACTGTGTTCAGATATATAAATCATTCTACTTAATCCGTTTGTTAATTATGAAAAATATGGGACACGAATTTTTGCTTCATCAAATTATAAAAAAAAACTAGCTGTGCCCGCGACTCCGTGCGCGTTTTTTCCACATTCGCAGTGTTTCTTAGCTCCTATTGGTTGCAGCGTGATGTTATACTTACTTATATCCTCGATAAATGGTCTATCCAACACAAAAATATTTTTTCAATTCGAACCAGTAGTTCCTGAGATTAGCGCGTTCAAACAAACAAACAAACTCTTCCGCTTTATAATATTTGTATAGAAGATTATAATAAAGGTCATCAAACTATCGGAGTAGGTTTAAGACCTCCTCTATCAAGTATTAACTATAAAATTGTACCTACCATTTAGTGACGTCAACCGAACACTAGAGTATCCGCTCCCATTTTTAGGGTTCCGTACCCAAAAGGGTGAAAACGGGACCCTATTACTGAGACTTCGCTGTCCGTCCGTGGTCGGTCACCAGGCTGTAACCCATGAACCGCTTAAGCGTATTTCTATTGCCGCTTTAACAGCAATAATACCTACTTAAAATAAAATGAAATAATTATTTACGGGAGGCTCCCAAACAAAATCATGATTATTTTAATGGTTTTTCAGTTCTTGGTACTGAACTCTACGAGCCCGAGTCTGGCTCGCACTTGACCGGTTTTTTGTGTGTCATCATCAACATCAGCCGGAGACGTTCACTGTCGAAAATCGCCTTCTTCTTGGAAACTACAATGAACGACAACACCCAACGACATACAGCCACCGGCATGTAAAATGACACGATTTCAGAGAGGCTTTTACCAGGCAAAAGCGAAGCACAAATAAACTCTCTCTCAATTTAACTTGCCAGGGACTCTCGATGACACGGGTTCCGGGTTCCTTTAGTCTAGTGGAAGGCCTGGCAAGTGTCAACACTAGGACGAGGTCTTTCGGTTCGTGGTCACCACTAGTGAACTTTCCCCCCCAACGGTTGTCTGTTCATTTCTTCATATTCTTCGAGCCACTGGGCTCTAGTTCCTAGACGAACTTCTATAGTCCGGATTATGACGCGCGGAGAAACTAGTATAGTTTTCTTTATAGCTCTTTGAGCGTCTCCAAGCTACTCCAAAAGGCCAGTACTTAAAGACTACTACTGGCAACACGCACGAATTTTTGACTCTAAACAGTTGTTTTAGTCGTTTGGTACAAAAGAAGTCCAAAGAGAGAGAGTATTCATGAGGGTATATATAGTTCTACGAGAGTAGAGGTCACGCATACAAGTACATGTCCTGTTATAACAGCGGGATTTTCACATTCACTCGTTCAATTCATCATTCTACTTTTATACAGTTCCCGGAATTTAACTTGGCAAGATTTTAAGATATGATCCCACTACTTAAAAATCTAGCCACTAGACTATACAATCAGTTTTTCGTGTACTGAGTGTCATTCACCTCAACTCTCGTGGAACTAGGTATAAGTTGAGGAACTTAGCGCGATTTACAACAATGATGACGTCTTCGTGGCGCTAGCGTCGCAAGGGCAGACGTCATCAAAAAGCTTTTAATGGCATTGCTGGAGCCGTAAATACTTGTCATAGGCCAATCAAGCGATAAGCCTAATGCAATGAATTCGGGACGTTATTTATCCATTATCTGTAACAAAGTGCCGCAAAAAGCTCGCACCAAGTGAATTATGTTTTATCTTGACGAGTGGCTTTGGATAGCGAAGCTTTTTCAGGGTTTAGAGAATCGTGTCGGCAGATAAAACCACTTCATTGGCTAATACTTAACAGATAAGTGGGTGGAAATAGTGTCAAATAGATATAAATTATTTCGTCATGCGAGAAACAGACGCGGCCACATTTAATAAGTCGGATTTTATAACGCGGGTTCCATGTCATTGGTGCTTTTTAGGGTTCCGTACCCAAAGGGTAAAAACGGGACCCTATTACTGAGACTTCGCTGTCTGTCTGTCTGTCCGTCCGTCTGTCTGTCCGTCTGTCTGTCACCAGGCTGTATCTCACGAACCATAAGAGCTAGAGAGTTGAAACTTTCACAGATGATGTATTTCTGTTGCCGTTATAACAACAAATACTAAAATTAAAATAATTATAATAATTAAGGGGGGCTCCCATACAAAAAACGTGTTTTTTTCTTTCTATTTTGGATCTATTTAAATAACTGTAACAGGTAAATACTTGAAATGCTCACAGAATATTTAATTAAATATTTACTTTAAAAGAAAATAATTAAAATAAAATAAAATAAGTATTTAAGGGGGGCTCCCATACAAAAAACCTATTTTTTTTTGCAGTTTTTTTTTTGCTGTTTTGGGTCTATTTAAATAATTGTAACAGCTAAATACTTGAAATGCTCACAGAATGTTTAATTAAATATCTACTTAAAAATAAATAATTGAATAAAAATTAAATTAGTAGGTATTTAAGGGGGGCTCCCATACAAAAATTCTGATTTTTTGCAGTTTTTGGTACGGAACCCTTCGTGCGCGAGTCCGACTCGCACTTGGCAGGTTTATTTTATATCGAAACTGCGCCTTATATAACAAAACAGTGCTTTTCAGTTAATTAAACGATCCAAATTAAGATAGTTAGAGGTCTATTTATTTACATAGTCTCCGGGTAGGTATATTTTATAATTTTACAGACCCGTGGGAAAGACTTCAATAGAGAGACCGTCTCCAGGCCGGGCAGATGTTAATATATAGATACCTACTTGGGGACCGAAGTCCACAGAGAAAAAGTTGGAAGTTGTATTTATGCTACCGATATTCGAAACTTCATTAGTGCGAAGTAGAACAATTTGACAATTTATGACGGGTGCGGAAGAAGTTCTACTACCTACTTGACGTTAGGCGCTAGGATCTTACAGATCCTAGGATCGCTACAGACCTCTAGCATCAAAATCTTCGTAAGGCGCAATATAATTATATTTTCGGTCTGGCGGAGGACAAAATTCCATGTGTCAGGGCATTACGGAGTGTATATTGGTCTTCCTCATGTGCCCAAGCTGCGATTTCCATTTGGACTCATTTGTGTGGAACTTGGTCCTGTGCCCTCTAGAAATATAGCAAAAAAAACTCAAGCAATAGGCACGCGATGTCATTTTGTTTTCCTCGCTACGTAATGACGGTGACTTCGCGATTCAGCCTAGCTTCACTGTTTGCCATCCATTTACCCATTATCGGTGTAATGCGCTTTGCTTGTAGCCCTCGACATGACAACCGCCGCCAATATGTCGTGAAAGTCGTGAAACAATATGTCACCTTTACCCGGTACGGTTTAGTTTCAATCATTTTATACGCTTCAGGGAAATCATAAAGATATAAAGTAGTGGTGTTATTTTCTGATGTAACACACAAAATCTTCAACGAGCTCGACGTCGAATCGTCAAGATTTCCATACAATACGACAGCTAATTTCGACACCTCGACGTAATTCCTGCGTTTGTTACGTAGAGAGTACGTTAGAGAATAACATTACAGATACTCACACGCTGATTGCAACGGTTCTTATTGGCTATTTATTTTCGGGATTATCGACTTTTTTTTTGGCGTGTATAATACTAGTACCCACTTTGACTATTAAAGCCTGAAACTTAATGTCATCAATTACACCCCTCCTCGGAGCGGGAGCAAATCTCTCAATTTATTCGGTACACAATCTAATTAGCCACAAACATTTGATAAATCCACACGGTGTAATAACGCCCTAATCCCGTAGAGATGATTGCCTGCGGTATATCTTTTTTATACCCGTTTATCGCCCGATAATATAATAATCATATCACGCTGACAATAATGGCATGCCAAATAAAATCCGCCTAATCTATCCATTACGGAACGAATCACTTGCAGTACATCGATAAAGCGATGCAAGCTTTTGGCTGTGAAACATAAAATTTGGATTCAAAAAACGAACGCGGGGGTGGTTACGTTGTTCTGGTTGGTGGGAGGATCGGTTCAAAAACAGAACGTGTACAAATTGGGCAAAGTTGGAGCGCGCGGGAAAGCAATATGTTTTTATTTCTTTTTAATTTCCGGTTCGTTTTAATGGCGTCGAAATCAATATAATGGCGGAGCGGCCCGCGCCGCTCGCGCATTCTGCGGTTTTGCTCATTTAATGTCATTGGGCTTGTTTAAGTGGGTGATTATCGGACCACGCGTTTGTAGCGGTCGCGGCAATTGAAATTATTGGAAACTATTTTTAGTTGCCCCGTGTGGTGCCGGGTTAGAATAGCACCACCCCCTTTCTTCCCGTGGGTGTCGTAAGAGTCGACTCTGGGAAAGGGTTAGTGTATTGTGGGCGATGGGCTAGCAACCTTTCACCGCAATATCACGTTTTACCATCTGGTTACCCTGAATTTTAAATTTTAATTTTAATAAAAAAAAAAAAATTGCTAGACGTGGCGCTGGATTTTTGAATCCATGTGCTCTGCCTACCCCTCATGGGAATACGGGCGTGAGAATATGTATGTATGTATGCTATTTTTAGTTATGCTTCAGCGTCGCTAGTAAAATTGCTAGACTTATTCTTGGAGTAAAGTTTTCTTCAAGTCTCCTATGACTAGATCCCACGAGGAAACTGACTGACATAATTAAATAGCGTAGATTAAAAAAATGTTAGATATACAATGAACATTTCATTCACAGATTGAACAGAAACCAACAACAGTCAAGCATTTCCCGCCTTTGCTTTGTGAGCAATCTTAAAACCCGTACGAAACAGTCTACATTCCTCAATCTCAAAACTCAAAACGAACGTACCTACATACGCACCCAATAAATAGCAAGAAAATAATACATGTAAATACTCATTCCTCTTCTTAGCCGATAATTGCGTCCCTACCAACGAAAATAAAACTTACAGAAGAAAGCTGGTCTAATGAAAGCCGTTGCACTCTGTTGCACTGCTTGCCATTCATTTGTTTACGTAATATAAGTATAAGATCAAGATCCTTTATTTACAGAATTTCCCTGTTAAGATATTGTATACAAAATTATACATTTACCTATTCATTCCGTGAATGATTTTCCTCAATCCAACGATCAAATGCCCGGGTCCCGGGTGACTCGAGCCTAATTTTAATAAAAATGTCTCGTTTAAAATTCCCCGCGACTCCGACCGCTGCGCCGCGTGATTGCGCCCTTCACTCTTATTTATCTTCATTTTTTATCCGGTTCAGATACGCTATATGAAGTACGTTTTCTTGCTTTTCATAAGTATGTTTGTGTGAAAATATGGTGAAAGAGGACGCTCTTCAGCGACTTTTGTTCAGAGCATCGATTTTACGGAGAAAATGTGAACAGGTTAGATTATGGAATTCCATGTGGTGTCGGATTTGGTTTTCAGTTTTCTATTTATTTCGTGCAACATAAGAAGGAGGTGAGGTCTCCTTTAGGTGACAGGCTAGCAAACAATCGTTGTTAGGTATACCTCTTTTCTCTGAGGGCCTGTTCAGGTTCAGACGGAAAGCATTTGACTGCAGCGTAACTGCAAACAGTTCGAGTGCAATTTCCTACAGATGGTGTAACTGCAACAAAACTGCAAACCGATTGTGCAGTCCGCTTACAGTTGCCGTTCGTTGCCGTTGTTCGTCTATTTATACTACAATACAAAATTGTTAACACCGACTTGTGGAACCCACGAGTGTTCTAGAACGAATAAAAGTGGAAAATTTACAAGATGAGGATGTAAGAAGCGTATATAAGGACAGACTGGAAGATCGATTTCGTGATTTAAGTGAGATGTGTGATATAGAAAGAGTATGGCTGACTTTTAAGGAAGGAGTTGTGGATGTGGCTACAGAAGTATGTGGAGTGTATAAAAGAGGAAAAGGAAAGAAGCAGAAGAGTGT